>STHB01000010.1:8407354-8443221 GCA_018908115.1 Anopheles rivulorum
TTCCACCAGTGTAAATCATCGACTCGTCATCGTTTCGCTCGCTGAGATTTAAGAGGCACACATTTACCTCGACCATCTGTGAAAATTCATCACAACCAAACGTTCCCAGTGTGTGATGGTACGAATCGATAATTTAATATGCTCATCGTCGGTACACTCTACTCAACGCAATCAACTCAAACCGATCTAACGGAAGGCATTGCTAGGTAGTTGCGAAACCCACCCCTACAGACTGTGTATTTATCGGACACATTGTCAGCGACAGTTTTTAAAAAAATCTCCCTTGAAGGAGTTCCACAAAAGAATGGTGGGTTTCTTACTCCGGAGAGGGGAATCGCTTTTTTTCGTTATTGTTAAAAAAAATGTTCCGATAATCTATGCGTGGCCTATTCGTCAATAAATCAACGGCAGAAAGGGCCATGTTGCTTGCACGAACTTAAGAAAAAAAAAATTGGGAAAACATTCTTCAAAACTGCCTTGTAGTAACCGTTCGGCTTCCTATTACACGAGCGACGATTATGATTGATTGTCGCTTCCGTAACAGAAGCGATGGTTTTAAGACGGCGTTTGATGTGTTTTTTTGGGAGTTGATAGATTTTTTTCCCCTCCCTGCTTCTATTTCTTCCCTTCCTCCCATCTTCCTCTTTCTCGGTACGCACTGATAACGTTCGCTTCTTCGAGCACATGCGTTTCGTGGTCTGGGCGGTGGGTCGCTTCTGCCAACGGCTGTCACGCGCCTATCAGATTCAGTGAACTGTCAGCGGACATCAAAGTGTCACACTTGCTGCTGTTAGAATGTTGATATCGCACCATGTTTCGCGGGGTGGATGGAAGGTTTGGGCCTTTTTTCCCCCTTGGGCGCATAGCGAACGCAACAACCTGGGTGGTAGGAGTTGTTTCCGTTTTGCCGAATGGCTTTTTGATGGGAACGATTTTAAAATGGGACAGCCGTGTTCTAATGAATTATAAAAACCACTCCGGTTGTTATTTTTTATATAAATTGAAAAATACTTTAAAATTTTAAATTTCTATAATTCTAAGTTTAGGCGTTAAATTATGAAGAAATCAGTCTAATACATCTGATCTGATTATTCAGCACTCATGGTCTAGCTCAACTGCTTGAGCGTGATGCCACTCATCCAATCTCTTACGATGGATCATGCGTACCATCATTGATGGATCCTGCAATTGACCCACATTTCCGGTGAAATTTGTCTCGCACACACACTCATCGCATCCTCCAGCTCAAAGGCAGCTTATTGCGGACTGATTGATTGCTTTTGCATAGCAGTTCTGTACCGGCTCTGACCCCTGGCATGATGGTTTCGTCTCGAAATGATGAGCATTTGAACATTTGAGCAAGATGATGGGCAAGTGCTCTCGGCAACATGTAAACCACACTGCTCGAATGATTGATGCCATGCAAACGATAATGCAAACTGTGATAACTCACGTCGGGTTTTTTGTGGTTGTTGTTCTCCGAAGATTGTTAGGGGAGGAATAATAAATTTAAAATTGAATTGCGTGCGCGAAATCACGAGATTTTAAGGTGTAGGATTTTTAGTTTAGTTTTGAAAAGATTTCACTGGTTACTAACAAGGCTACAATGGGGTAGTTCATGGTTATCGTGTACTTTGCTCACAGAAAAATCCTCAAAGATCTCAAGGATAAATAAGCCATGATTGAATTATTAATTTCCAAAAACACGACGATTACACGCGGTACGTCAAGCAGACGCATTTGGCGAAAGTTCACTTCACTCGTCAAACTTTCATGATGTGTGTCTGGTTTTTTATTATTATTATTCCTCTCTTCAAACCCCCATTTTCGGTTCAATGAAGCCGTTTACCTTAACGAGAAATTGATGTCCTGCCAGTCAAAAAGTGGAAACATTTAACAAAACCGGCGGCCATCACCGCGTGTTACAGGGTGCGACGGTGCCCGGTGGTGCTCCGGAACATGTTAATTGCTGGCCTGTCTCCGGGAGACCCCGAACTTGCTACAACGGGGCCAAATGAGAAATAAAACATGCTATGCTCCTTCACACTCCACACACACACACACATCACCAAACTGCTGAGAATGGTGCAGAGTGTCGGTATCTTTAATTTTGTCTGCTTGGCGGATGCTGTTATAGCGCGCCGTACGTCGTCGTTGGCGTCGTTGGCGATACCGAAGATCTTATCCAATCTTCCGGACACATTCAGGGCTGGGGCGTTTTGTTCGATACGAAACGTGTTGCCAGTGTTGAGGTGTTGATCCGGCTGTGTGGAGTGGGCCTCCTGCCGTTTAGAGCCAGAACTGTCAAATGGAAGGTTACATTTTAACCAACCCGCTTAGTGGTTTTATGTATGAAAGAGACTTTAAATATTTTTTTAAATAAATGCTGAAGCACTATTTTATTACGCGCCTATTTTAAATAAAATAATTATTATTATATTCAAAAATTCAATGTTAACCTTTATGTCACGAATACCTACTCCGAATCAACCACCGGCTAATGTGTTTATTGGTAAGCTGATCAAATAATTATCACGATGAATCAGCAATGATTTCTTGCTCTCGAAGGTTGTGTTTTCGAATTACGAATCGAACGAAAGATGACCATAAAGAGGGGAAAAAAAAACAACATTCGAATGGCAACGAGATGAATGAGTGATGTTAATAAATTCTCCACCGCTCTGAAGGTTCGGGCGTGTGCGTGCGATCAATAACTATTTTTTAATTATTTGAAACACGCCTCCCGGCAGTAGCGCAGGCAAAGGCGGTGATGGTGCCCGTTGGCGTGAAAAGGTTAAACTGGGACAGCTTTCGAAGCCACCCGGAGTACACCCGGTGCTGCACATACACACACGGCGACTTACGTGGCCGATAGATAATGCGGTGAAGCCATTGAAGTGTGCCTGTTAGCGCGCGGCTGGGCTTAAAGAGCGAGCGGCCTGGTGACCGTTTAACAAAGAAAAAAATAGCCGGGTGTTAGCGCCCTTGATTTGCATTAGGACATTTTAAATTGGGGCAATGCTTATCAAATACGGTTCTATGGTTGGGAGTTTAATTAAAGAGCGATTCTTGGTAAAGTGTCAGTGATACTTCAACATTTCTGATTTGAGGACACTTTTACGCCTTTCTATTCTTTTGTGGAGAATGTGTTGGAATATTTGATTCAAATTTTAATTAGCGAGCACCATCTGATTGTCTAATGATGTTATGCCGCTAGAAATAGTAGACAAACTTCTGTTTGTTAGATTCACTTGCTGACCTTTAACTCTTGGTTAAAATCTTTTTGAATCCCTTAAAGATTTTTGATTTTTCATTTGAGTCGTTTTTTTGGGTCGCACTAGAATATGTCGAATTCTTCGTTTTAGATCATTAGATTTTGGTTTGCTTTTTGTTTGGGAACTGACTCTTTTAATGATATAAAACTTTGCCTCGTTTCGTGAGCGATTGTAGTGTCGGTATGTGCATAAAGATTCAGAATGAATGAGTGAATAATATTATAACAGAGTGTGTTTATGCAAAGATTTTATTATTTGGTTTATTTATTTAAATTTAAATCATCCATGAGTTGCTTGAATCGTGAGTCAGTTGGATTATTGATTTAATTGGTTTAAAACTCACTCGTGAGCTTTGAATTACTTTCTTCAACACTGTAAGAGTGAGTTAATTCTTTCTTCTTACTTATTATTCACTCTGATTTGATTCCCCCGTAGTGAGCTGGTATTCCCATGGTAGTTTGTTGATTTTGGTTGAGGTTTTCTTTATAGGTATTTATATTCTTCAATGGACATCTATTATTGATCGTTTAAAATCGAATTGAAGTCATTCAAAATAATGAGTTACCTTAGAGTACTAACTCTTCGTACAACACTTGTAAAACACTGAGGCCTAAGTCTACACAGACTACTACAGACTCTTTTAAATGTAATCATCCAAGATTTGCCATCAAACTCAAAGGTAAATAGAAATAACAGTCCAAAAATAGCACAAGGAAACACAATATTCCGAACAGTTTTGCAAGCAACCTTTAGGTACGCAATAGCAAAGCCAACCCTCAAATATCTCCTTACAAATGCGGCACCATTTTCTAAAACACAACTATTTGGAATGTTTCTCATTTGGTCTGCGTTTTAACTGATGGCATATTAATTTGCTCATTTGCTAGCAATACTAGCTCTTGTCTCACACCTTCGACGGCGGATTCAGATTACGCAAGAAAAGAAGAAAAAAACCGATCGTCCACACCAAGCAACACGCTGCCGTCTTATTAACATGCGAACAATCGATCGTTTGCTACAGGAAGCGTACAGCAATGGAACTACAGGAAGCGTAGCATTGATTCATCGCTGTTCGGTCCCTTTAGGCCGTGCCGACACATTTTTTGGGAATCAAATTTCAAGCAACATGTGTTACTCATCCGCTTCGATGTTTTTTTTTTCTTTTCTGTCGAGCCTTTGCTGAACGATGGTCTTCAAATTACAGCGCGGGTCAATCTCGTACCATATCGCATGCGAAAGAATTGTTGAATTTCTTAAGGTACCGGGGCGAGACAGATTTAGTAACTCCAGCATAGCAGGCAGCTCATCTCCTTGGTAGCTCTGCAGACTAATTTGCTTCGAATGATGATCCTCCTGAAGATCCGGATGGCATGACCGGATATTGTGGCACGATGTTTTGAAAATATGTGCTCACACGAACGTGAGACCTCCGGGTGTGTTGTTTGGAGAAATTTTGCCTCAGTTTATTGTTTACTGTTTCGTTGCCGACGTGCATTTGGGATGCATTTGTAGGAGAGATTGATTTTTTTTGTAAATCAATCATTTGAAAGTAAAATGGTAAGCGAACGTTTGGCAACTGGGCTTCAAACTCCCAACAATGTTAAAGTAAGTTCTCTGCAGCTGAAATATTCCAATAACAAGACAAAAAAATCAGTCCCCGGGGAGTTCTAATCACTCCATCTAGGAAGTCGAGCGAGTCGGCTAGCGCAATAACATCAAAAGCCGAACCAAAAAGTGACTATCTAAACGTGTTGGATGCGGTCACATAAAAGCGAAAAGAGTTTTAAAATTTTAATCAATGCATTCGTTGTCGGGGGTTCTGCTATCTCCCAAAGCGCTTGGAAAGGTGCCCAAGCGTTTTCCTCTCAAGTGAATTTATTCTGATTAGAAATGAAGCATAAAAAGTCGAGAAGGAACGGCAAGATAGAATGAAATGGTTGGATGGAAAAACATAAAACCGACACAGGAAGTAGGAATATTAATTCTTACTAGTTGACGGCCTTAAGGCAGGAGCTAAATGCAAGTAAAAATTAAAAGGCAATTAAATGTCACCGCTCAATATGGAGCAGGGATTTTAAAGTTTTCAACTTGAATACATTTTCTTACCAAACAAAACAAAAGAAAAGGTTTTAGATACTCATCTTACTGTAAAAACTCGAAATTAATTTATTTATTCTTTCCTTTTGCTTCTTTTCAGTGTAACCAGTAGCAGCGAGGCTGCAATAAATAGCATTTAAACGTATCAACTCGACACATACATCGCGTACAGCGTTTGCAACACGTTACTCAAGTTCCTGCCAGCACCGAAGGCCTAACCGCATTTATTCCTCGTAAAATTGCATTTATCCGTCATAAAATTGTGGGCAAAGTCGGACAACGGTTCGATAGAAGAGGACAAACGGCACTGAGAGCCACAAGCGCAAAGACAATAACGCGGATCACCTTGAATTCCTACAAGCGCACCGCATGATAGATCCTATCCGGCAGCTGTCGAAGACATTGGAAGCATTTTTCTCGCCGCAGATATTCGAATTCGACACGCAAATAAACGGAAACGTCTAGGGAAGAACGGAGACGCTATCGAAAGGGAACAGCTGGAACGAACGACAATCGGCAAAGCGATAGCGATCTCTGCAGCGTAGACGACATTCAAAACTCGAAAAGCAATTAGGTGCAGCACCATTCACAAAAGTTTCCCTGTAAGAGAGAAATACCTTGAGAATAGGTGTAGAATTCGTCAAGCATTTCGGTTTTGCCCAAAAACCCATCCGACTGAATACTTGCCCACTGTGATAGTTGCCCATAAAAAGGTTCCTGGCAGACGCAACCAAAACTTTCCTCCGACACCGAGGAAGGTAGCAATAAGACGTATAAAAAACCCCCCAACAACAGACGTATCGAAGGTCACCTGTTACACGAACGAACGTTCAACAGTGCCACAAAATGCAAATGTGGTACGCCTGAAGCGTTACGTTGGAACAGTGCGAAAGGCGACGTTGGGCAAAACATATCATAAAACAAATCGTCACTGACCCAGAAGCACATCGGCTCAAACGATTTGGACGCAAGTTGTCGATAAAAAAAAAAGGTTGGCTTGTTGTTACGGTGCTGGTCAGCGAGTTAAACATTTTGAGCAAAAGCGCCACATAGCGAAGCTGTATAAGCGGTCAGATTCAGACAATCTTCCCCAAACAAAGCAAGCAAACGCACAATGCAACACAACGGCCAGATGCACTGGACGTGGACGGTGTGGATCACGATAGTACTGACGGTCATGTTACCGCTAACGAACGGTAAGTTTGTAAGCTTTTGTTTGGCGTGGACATCCCGCACACTGGAAGCACTCTTATATCTTTCTTAGACGATAGTTTCGCTCTTCCGGCGGACACCTTCGCGCGTGCCCATGGTACATGGGATGGCGTGTGTGTCGGTGGAATTGGTTGTCTCTGTAAACAATGCATGCTTTACCGTGAGCCGTGATGGTAACAGAGTCATTTTTCAACTCGGCCGAGTCGATCCTCCGCGCCATTCCCTGTTTGCAACCTGGCCACACGCGCCTCGGTCTCACGATCTCCGATTAAGCTGGTTGCGTTTTGTTACTGCATCCAATTCTACATGCATAATCCATCGGTTTGTTGTTCCCCGACAATCTGGGTTTCAATCTGTTGAATTGTGTGCTGTGGTAACGCGATGTAAAACGTCAGGTTTCGGTCAGCGAGCTCTAGAACTGTTCGGACGTTTGGATCATGGTGCAGTGGATAAATTTCTTTGACCCCCGGGGTGCTCATCGTTTGATTAAGATAACGCGGTGTAAAACGTTGCCTTCTTGTCAATCTATCCGTAAGTGGAGTTAATCCACCAAACCCGCCGAGGGTGATGATTGTTCAAGCTATTAGGTGTGTAAATAAGTTTGTGGGTTTTTATCCCGACGTTTTTTTTTTATTGTTGTAATGAAATGTTAAATTATTACTTACTTAAAGTTCTGTTTAATGGAATCTGTTTCCCAATGTTGTGATAACTAATGAACTTTTGATTGGAAAATGAATTTTAAATCATCTGATAAATTATTTCGTATGGTGTTAAAAGTGTTCGATGTTTAAGCTACCGAGTGAAGTAGAGGTTTCTATGAATTTATTAATTGGTCGAATATGTTTTATCATGTTTTCGGCGATGCAAATCAAGATCTGGTTCTCTTATTTCTTATGCCCGCCGCACTTTCAACTCGCAGTAACTCGAACGAAAATGTTACAATTTTGCATGCAAATTTCAATATTTTATGAAATGTCGAAGTAAAGTTTGCAAAACATCGTATTTGAAGAATCAAAATTAGTTTTTGCGTGCTAGTAGCTATTTATAGATACTCTGTCAAAAAACCCCAGTTCTTATTTCCATATTATGGAAATATCAATTAAAAAAATATGATTATTACGCTTACTAGCTAGATGTCTACATGAAAACTGTCAGTTTTGGATAAAAGTATAATGTATAATATACTTATGCAAAATAATATTTTTTCGTAAAACAACTAAAACTTATTTGTAGACCCAATGAAGGAGAATCAACAGAAGTATCTAGTAGAAAAAGACATCTTGTGGATCACTCGGTTTGTTATCCCTAGAACGATACGTGAATTTCACCATATTTCAGCCAGCATATACTGTGCAGTGTTTATATTTATACACCTGAATTGATGAACCCTAGTACAACCAATCTTCCAAGAGGAAATATTACCCTCTTTCTAATTCTACTTCAACCTAGCATATCAAACGGTACATTCTTCCTATTTAATTTAGCAAGCAGTTTTAAACCATCTCAAGCTCATCCGCGTCCCTCAAAAACCTGAATTTCGCTTCCCGCAGCAAAAGGTCCTTCTTGAAAACTAGCAGCCCTGAACCTTCTCGGCGCGGAACTTCCAATTAAGAAGCCACCCGCCGGATGCTACCTAGCTTCTAGCGCACGGCTAAATAATTTTCTTGTTGTGGTGAAAATAATGAGGCAGCAGCGAAAGTTTTGCGTTCGTTTCGTTCTCATTTGTTGGTTTGTGCCTTTTTTTTTTTTGCTCACCGTACGAGACGTAATTTAGAGTGTAAACGGTGCCGTGTTCCCTTGGTAATTTCAGCGCGAGTTTTAAGATTTATGCGAGTAATTCCGCCGGTAGATGAGAGAGAGATGAGCAGCGATGAGATTAAATTCGGCAAGAGTTTGGGTGGAATGTTGTTGCTGAGGTGTTTCCGTGGCAAAGATAGATTTATCTTAAAGCTGTTGAATGCTTTAAAGTAGGTTGATCGTTTGTACTGGAAACGTTTGAGCAAAAATGCTACAAAATTTAATTAATCTTATAATTTATATATGTTATATATAACATATGTTCTAGTTAATCCCACTAACTAGACAACCTTTTGTTTCAAACGCTCATATTTGCTACAAATTCACCGAAGCTTGTAGTTACCGTCGCTTTTGCAGGCCAGCGCTAAAATGTTTCCCGCAGCACAACTTCATAATTGTCGAACCGGAAAATGACTGCGAAACGAACGAACCGGCCATGCCCATGAAAGTGGTCAAATAATGAAAACCACCAACATGTCCATCGGGGCGTGATATTGCACTTGATGGGGGAAGGTCTTTTTTGTGCCATATTGCGTACGTAAAATGACCGTTCGTGCACTTTGCACTTGTCGTGTTCGTTTTTTTTGTTGTTGTTGTTTTCGCTCTCCTGTCGGCTATAAATATTTACTATTGCATTTTACTGTGACAGTTTTGTTTTGATGTCTTCTTGTTATACGGTTGAGTTATTGCCGACATGTATGGAGGTTATACTTTATAGGTAGCTTTAATGTTTTATGTGGTTTTATGGTAATGTATTTCGATTGATAATTTTTTCTACAATATACGAATGGTTTACTGAAGTTTTATGTTATTTTCGATATTTAATAAAATAATATTAAATGAAATTTTTTTAAGCAATTATGAGTCAAACGATCGTCAAAACAGCTTTGCATTAAAAAGCATGCGGCTTGCTGTGTGACGCACGCTTTATGCGAACGGTTCCCAAAAATCGCACTACGTACGGTGCCAAACCGTTCCGCTTCCACCTGGCAGCCTTTCGGTGTCGGTGCTTGTCGGTTTTGACAATTTTCCCAGCACAATTCCAATACGTGCCTACACATGCACGTGCAACGTGTTTTGCTTGGTGGTTGGCGGTTTCTGTGGGCGACCGTTTTTAGCACGAAATGCTAAATGAGGCTGCCAATTATGAAATCATTCGGCTGGCGCACCGGAATAATAATCGGAACCGTTTTGCCATTTTTGGGGAAAAGGACTGAACGTTACTCCAGATAGGGCATTCAACACGGAGAACATAAATAAATAGGAGAAAGAAGAAAAAAACACTCACATGAACAACAGTTCGAATGAGTTCGATTGTCCGTTTGGAGGTTTTTTTGTTTTGTTTGCCAGTTCAACAAATCCCAAATGACGGATAAATGGCGCTGATTGTTTTCCGTTTTAGATTTTGCTTGCAACCGCACAACGACGCAGCATCTGGCATCGATTGTTGTGCAATGCGTGCCCGAAATGTTCGTGAGAATAATTATTTGCCGGCCGGTATGTTTGGGAAATGTTTGTCTGGGTTTTGAATTTGTTTGAGCGTAAAAAAAATTAAATTTCACCAAAAAATAAACATAATAAAAGAGCTCCATTTTTACTTGTACTATGCTTACTATATTGGAAATTAAGCCAATGTCATTTAGCTATACTCCAGGTTTCCTAATATACGAAATATAATTTAAAGTGTTTTTTAAAGTTTCTCCTACAGCTTTGAAGGTTTTTGTTGAAATAAAATAACTTTACCATTTTAAACTCAAACTTATATTCAATATTAATCAAAAGTATTGTTGAACGTTATTATTGAAATATTCAATTTATTTACGCGTTCCACGATACTTTCCATGGCAGCGAGAATTCACACAAAACACTTGCCCCATTGCCTATTGCCACCAGCAATCCAATTTCCGTTTCGTTTGCATCCAAATCCGGCCGGTGCAAGTGTGTTTATTTTAGTGCTGAAGTACTGACTCTGCCGCACATTTCGGCACGCCGTTATTCAAATCACGCGCGTTCACTGTTGGTTGTTTTTGTTTTTCGGCAGCACTGTTATTCAAATATTACAACCGATGCAATATGAATATTTTATACGCCCAAGCTCAACGATGGAGGGTGTGGTGGCCAGCTGGCAAAGCTTTTCAACAAGCCAGATAGATACTTCGGGCGGAGATGTGTTTTATAGTTTGCGGCTGCCAGCTTTGTTGGCGCCAGGGCGGTAAAGCAGCCACCACGGCAGATATTATTTGCAAAGAGTGCAAATTGTCTAAAATCAATATTCGCAACATGATAAGGCTATCGGAATAAATCAAATGGGTTTGTTTTTGGAAGTAGTGCGCGAGAGCTTTTTTCCTCTACAGATGATTTGAGATGGGATGGAGAAGAGAGAAATCAATGGAATTGTTATTGTTTAGCCTGGTTGCTTATATGTAGCTGTTATCAGCTGAAATAAATTGTTATAGCACGGTACCATTATTTTTCTCGATTTAACGATCCTACTTACTTCTTACTCTAATCTAACAATATACGATGATGATATTTTTATAGCGTAAAAATGCTTAGGTCAGCAACACCGATTGTCCGTTGGTCCACAACACAGATGGAGATTTGAACCACCAGCCTTGGTGTGATAGACCGAAAGCTTAGCCACAAGACCAAGGGTTCACGCGACATTTGAGCTGCAAAATTCAAATAAAACGAAGCAAGTTCGTAGAGCATTACGAAGCTTAATCCTCTCAAGGTTTTCTACACTACTTCTGTTAACTTACTGATTGTTTGTGTCATATATTGTGAACTTTAGTACGTAAAAATTGAAATGAGTCTTTATAGCTTTTTCATATCTCCATTACAAGTTTATTTTTGTTTGCACCCTTAATATGGACATAATATCAAATAATGATTCAATTTTTAATATTTTTAATAACTCCATCGCCAAGGATATCATGTGGCTTCCATGGAAATGTACAAGATAAGTCTTAGATCCCACAGACGCTTACACAACATTTTATTACCTTTCCTCATATAGACCACAAACACTAGCGAGGGTTCTTCATTGAATTTTGTCGGAAAAAGTTAAAGTCCTATGCCCCTTTATGACATTGCCCAGAAAAAGAAAAACCGATGGAAAAGGATTTACGCCCAGTGGGCAAGTGGGTACGTAATAAAGCGAAATTTATATCGAAACCCCACTTTCCACTTCAGGGTTGGGTCATATTTGTATGGTCGAGTGTATGTGTGTGTGTATGTGGCGATGAAAAAATACCACTCAGAATAAACAGCCAGTTCCGTACGTTTTCCTACCAACCTCGNACGGCGACTTACGTGGCCGATAGATAATGCGGTGAAGCCATTGAAGTGTGCCTGTTAGCGCGCGGCTGGGCTTAAAGAGCGAGCGGCCTGGTGACCGTTTAACAAAGAAAAAAATAGCCGGGTGTTAGCGCCCTTGATTTGCATTAGGACATTTCAAATTGGGGCAATGCTTATCAAATACGGTTCTATGGTTGGGAGTTTAATTAAAGAGCGATTCTTGGAAAAGTGTCAGCTATACTTCAACATTTCTGATTTGAGGACACTTTTACGCCTTTCTATTCTTTTGTGGAGAATGTGTTGGAATATTTGATTCAAATTTTAATTAGCGAGCACCATCTGATTGTCTAATGATGTTATGCCGCTAGAAACAGTAGACAAACTTCTGTTTGTTAGATTCACTGACTGACCTTTGACTCTTGGTTTGAATCTTTTTGAATCGCTTAAATATTTTTGATTTTTCATTTGAGTCTTTGAAAAATAACTACTTTTGCACTAAATTCTAGTCGAATTCTTTGTTTAAGATCATTAGATTTTGGTTTGCTTTTTGTTTGGCAACTGACTTTTTTAGTGACTTAAAACTTTGCCTCGTTTCGTGAGCGATTGTAGTGTCGGTATGTGCATACAGATTCAGAATGAATGAGTGAATAATATTATAACAGAGAGTGAGGTAATTCAAATCATCAACAAAGAATGTGTTTATGCAAAGATTTTATTATTTAATTTATTTATTTAAATTTAAATCATCCATGAGTTGCTTGAATCGTGAGTCAGTTGGATTGTTGATTTAATTGGTTTAAAACTCACTCGTGAGCTTTGAATTACTTTCTTCAAAACTGTAAGAGTGAGTTAATTCTTTCTTCTTACTTATTATTCACTCTGATTTGATTCCCTCGTAGTGAGCTGGTATTCCCATGGTAGTTTGTTGATTTTGGTTGAGGTTTTATAGGTATTTATATTCTTCAATGGACATCTATTATTAATCGTTTAAAATCGAATTGAAATCATTCAAAATAATGAGTTACCTTAGAGTACTAACTCTTCGTACAACACTTGTAAAACACTGAGGCCTAAGTCTACACAGACTACTACAGACTCTTTTTTAAATGTAATCATCCAAGATTTGCCATCAAACTCAAAGGTAAATAGAAATAACAGTCCAAAAATAGCACAAGGAAACACAATATTCCGAACAGTTTTGCAAGCAACCTTTATGTACGCAATAGCAAAGCCAACCCTCAAGTATCTCCTTACAAATGCGGCACCATTTTCTAAAACACAACTATTTGGAATGTTTCTCATTTGGTCTGCGTTTTAACTGATGGCATATTAATTTGCTCATTTGCTAGCAATACTAGCTCTTGTCTCACACCTTCGACGGTGGACTCAGATTACGCAAGAAAAGAAGAAAAAACCGATCGTCCACACCAAGCAACACGCTGCCGTCTTATTAACATGCGAACAATCGATCGTTTGCTACAGGAAGCGTACAGCAATGGAACTACAGGAAGCGTAGCATTGATTCATCGCTGTTCGGTCCCTTTAGGCCGTGCCGACACATTTTTTGGGAATCAAATTTCAAGCAACATGTGTTACTTATCCGCTTCGATGGTTTTTTCTTTTCTGTTGAGCCTTTGCTGAGCGATGGTCTTCAAATTACAGCGCGGGTCAATCTCGTACCATATCGCATGCGAAAGAATTGTTGAATTTCTTAAGGTTCCCGGGGCGAGACAGATTTAGTAACTTCCAGCATAGAAGGCAGCTCATCTCCTTGGTAGCTCTGTACACTAATTTGCTTCGAATGATGATCCTCGTGAAGATCCGGATGGCATGACCGGATATTGTGGCACGATGTTTTGAAAATATGTGCTCACACGAACGTGAGACCTCCGGGTGTGTTGTTTGGAGAAATTTTGCCTCAGTTTATTGTTTACTGTTTCGTTGCCGACGTGCATTTGGGATGCATTTGTAGGAGAGATTGATTTTTTTTTGTAAATCAATCATTTGAAAGTAAAATGGTAAGCGAACGTTTGGCAACTGGGCTTCAAACTCCCAACAATGTTAAAGTAAGTTCTCTGCAGCTGAAATATTCCAATAAAAAGACAAAAAAAAATCAGCCCCCGGGGATTTCTAATCACTCCATCTAGGAAGTCGAGCGAGTCGGCTAGCGCAATAACATCAAAAGCCGAACCAAAAAGTGACTATCTAAACGTGTTGGATGCGGTCACATAAAAGCGAAAAGAGTTTTAAAATTTTAATCAATGCATTCGTTGTCGGGGGTTCTGCTATCTCCCAAAGCGCTTGGAAAGGTGCCCAAGCGTTTTCCTCTCAAGTGAATTTATTCTGATTAGAAACGAAGCATAAAAAGTCGAGAAGGAACGGCAAGATAGAATGAAATGGTTGGATGGAAAAACATAAAACCGACCCAGGAAGTAGGAATATTAATTCCTACGAGTTGACGGCCTTAAGGCAGGAGCTAAATGCAAGTAAAAATTAAAAGGCAATTAAATGTCACCGCTCAATATGGAGCAGGGATTTTAAAGTTTTCAACTTGAATACATTTTCTTACCAAACAAAACAAAAAAAAAGGTTTTAGATACTCATCTTACTGTAAAAACCCAAAATTAATTTATTTATTCTTTCCTTTTGATTCTTTTCAGTGTAACCAGTAGCAGCGAGGCTGCAATAAATAGCATTTAAACGTATCAACTCGACACATTCATCGCGTACAGCGTTTGCAACACATCACTCAAGTTCCTGCCAGCACCGAAGGCCTAACCGCATTTATTCCTCGTAAAATTGCATTTATCCGTCATAAATTTGTGGACAAAGTCGGACAACGGTTCGATAGAAGAAGACAAACGGCACTGAGAGCCACAAGCGCAAAGACAATAACGCGGATCACCTTGAATTCCTACAAGCACACCGCATGATAGATCCTATCCGGCAGCTGTCGAAGACATTGGAAGCATTTTTCTCGCCGCAGATATTCGAATTCGACACGCAAATAAACGGAAACGTCCAGGGAAGAACGGAGACGCTATCGAAAGGGAACAGCTGGAACGAACGACAATTGGCAAAGCGATAGCGATCTCTACAGCGTAGACGACATTCAAAACTCGAAAAGCAATTAGGTGCAGCACCATTCACAAAAGTTTCCCTGTAAGAGAGAAATACCTTGAGAATAGGTGTAGGATTCGTCAAGCATTTCGGTTTTACCCTAAAACCCATCCGACTGAATACTTGCCCACTGTGATAGTTGCCCATAAAAAGGTTCCTGGCAGACGCAACCAAAACCTTCCTCCGACACAGAGGAAGGTAGCAATAGGACGTATAAAAAAAAACCCCAACAACAGACGTATCGAAGGTCACCTGTTACACGAACGAACGTTCAACAGTGCCACAAAATGCAAATGTGGTACGCCTGAAGCGTTACGTTGGAACAGTGCGAAAGGCGACGTTGGGCAAAACATATCATAAAACAAATCGTCACTGACCCAGAAGCACATCGGCTCAAACGATTTGGACGCAAGTTGTCGATAAAAAAATAAGGTTGGCTTGTTGTTACGGTGCTGGACAGCGAGTTAAACATTTTGAGCAAAAGCGCCACATAGCGAAGCTGTATAAGCGGTCAGATTCAGACAATCTTCCCCAAACAAAGCAAGCAAACGCACAATGCAACACAACGGCAAGATGCACTGGACGTGGACGGTGTGGATCACGATAGTACTGACGGTCATGTTACCGCTAACGAACGGTAAGTTTGTAAGCTTTTGTTTGGTGTGGACATCCCGCACACTGGAAGCACTCTTATATCTTTCTTAGACGATAGTTTCGCTCTTCCGGTGGACACCTTCGCGCGTGCCCATGGTACATGGGATGGCGTGTGTGTCGGTGGAATTGCTTGTCTCTGTAAACAATGCATGCTTTGCCGTGAGCCGTGATGGTAACAGAGTCATTTTTCAACTCGGCCGAGTCGATCCTCCGCGCCATTCCCTGTTTGCAACCTGGCCACACGCGCCTCGGTCTCACGATCTCCGATTAAGCTCGTTGCGTTTTGTTATTGCATCCAATTCTACATGCATAATCCATCGGTTTGTTGTTCCCCTACAATCTGGGTTTCAATCTGTTGAATTGTGTGCCGTGGTAACGCGATGTAAAACGTCAGGTTTCGGTCAGCGAGCTCTAGAACTGTTCGGACGTTTGGATCTTGGTGCAGTGGATAAATTTCTTTGACCCCCGGGGTGCTCATCGTTTGATTAAGATAACGCGGTGTAAAACGTTGCCTTCTTGTCAATCTATCTGTAAGTGGAGTTAATCCACCAAGCCCGCCGAGGGTGATGATTGTTCAAGCTATTAGGTGTGTAAATAAGTTGGTGGGTTTTTATCCTGACGTTCTTTTTTATTGTTGTAATGAAATGTTAAATTATTACTTACTTAAAGTTTTGTTTAATGGAAACTGTTTCCCAATGTTGTGGTAACTAATGAACTTTTGATTGGAAAATTAATTTTATATCATCTGATGAATTATTTCGTAAGGTGTTAAAAGTGTTCGTTATTTATTGAATTTATTTATTGGTCGAATATGTTATATTCTGTTTTCGGCGATGCAAATCAAGATCTGGTTCTCTTATTTCTTATGCCCGCCGCACTTTCAACTCACAGTAACTCGAACGAAAATGTTACAGTTTTGCATGCAAATTTCAATATTTTATGAAATGTCGAAGTAAAGTTTGCAAAACTTCGTATTTGAAGAATCAAAATTAGTTTTTTGCGTGCTACTACCTATTTACAGATACTCTGTCAAAAAACCCCAGTTCTTATTTCCATATTATGGAAATATCAATTAAAAAAATATGATTATTACGCTTACTAGCTAGATGTCTACATGAAAACTGTCAGTTTTGGATAAAAGTATAATGTATAATATACTTATGCAAAATTATATTTTTTCGTAAAACAACTAAAACTTATTTGTAGACCCAATAAAGGAGAATCAAAAGAAGTATCTAGTAGAAAAAGACATCTTGTGGATCACTCGGTTTGTTATCGCTAGAACGATACGTGAATTTCCCCATATTTCAGCCAGCATATACTGTGCAGCTTTTATATTTATATACCTGAATTGATGAACCCTAGTACAACCAATCTTCCAAGAGGAAATATTACCCTCTTTCTAATTCTACTTCAACCTGGCATATCAAGCGATACATTCTTCCTATTTAATTTAGCAAGCAGTTTTAAAACATCTCAAGCTCATCCGCGTCCCTCAAAAACCTGAATTTCGCTTCCCGCAGCAATAGGTCCTTCTTGAAAACTAGCAGCCCTGAACCTTCTCGGCGCGGAACTTCCAATTAAGAAGCCACCCGCCGGATGCTACCTAGCTTCTAGCGCGCGGCTAAATAATTTTCTTGTTGTGGTGAAAATAATGAGGCAGCAGCGAAAGTTTTGCGTTCGTTTCGTTCTCATTTGTTGGTTTGTGCCTTTTTTTTTTTTTGCTCACCGTACGAGACGTAATTTAGAGTGTAAACGGTGCCGTGTTCCCTTGGTAATTTCAGCGCGAGTTTTAAGATTTATGCGAGTAATTCCGCCGGTAGATAAGAGAGAGATGAGCAGCGATGAGATTAAATTCGGCAAGAGTTTGGGTGGAATGTTGTTGCTGAGGTGTTTCCGTGGCAAAGATAGATTTATCTTAAAGCTGTTGAATGCTTTAAAGTAGGTTGATCGTTTGTACTGGAAACGTTTGAGCAAAAAAGCTACAAAATTTAATTAATCTTATAATTTATATTTTGCTATGTTCTAGTTAATCCCACTAACTAGACAACCTTTTGTTTCAATCGCTCATATTTGCTACAAATTCACCGAAGCTTGTAGTTACCGTCGCTTTTGCAGGCCAGCGCTAAAATGTTTCCCGCAGCACAACTTCATAATTGTCGAACCGGAAAATGACTGCGAAACGAACGAACCGGCCATGCCCATGAAAGTGGTCAAATAATGAAAACCACCAACGTGTCCATCGGGGCGTGATATTGCACTTGATGGGGGAAGGTCTTTTTTGTGCCATATTGCGTACGTAAAATGACCGTTCGTGCACTTTGCACTTGTCGTGTTCGTTTTTTTGTTGTTGTTGTTGTTTTCACTCTCCTGTCGGCTATAAATATTTACTATTGCATTTTACTGTGACAGTTTTGTTTTGATGTCTTCTTGTTATACGGTTGAGTTATTGCCGACATGTGTGGAGGTTATACTTTACAGGTAGCTTTAATGTTTTATGTGGTTTCACGGTAAAGAATTTCAATTGACATTTTTTTTCTACAATATACGAATGGTTTACTGAAGTTTTATGTTATTTTCGATATTTAATAAAATAAAATTATAATGAACATTTTTTAAGCAATTATGAGTCAAACGTCCGTCAAAATAGGTTTGCAATAAAAAGCATGCGGCTTGCTGTGTGACGCACGCTTTATGCGAACGGTTCCCCAATATCGCACGACGTACGGTGCCAAACCGTTCCGCTTCCACCTGGCAGCCTTTCGGTGTCGGTGCTTGTCGGTTTTGACAATTTTCCCAGCACAATTCCAATACGTGCCTACACATGCACGTGCAACGTGTTTTGCTTGGTGGTTGGCGGTTTCTGTGGGCGACCTTTTTTAGCACGTAATGCTAAATGAGGCTGCCAATTATGAAATCATTCGGCTGGCGCACCGGAATAATAATCGGAACCGTTTTGCCATTTTTGGGGAAAAGGACTGAACGTTACTCCAGATAGGGCATTCAACACGGAGAACATAAATAAATAGGAGAAAGAAGAAAAAAACACTCACATGTACAACAGTTCGAATGAGTTCGATTGTCCGTTTGGAGGTTTTTTTGTTTTGTTTGCCAGTTCAACAAATCCCAAATGACGGATAAATGGCGCTGATTGTTTTCCGTTTTAGATTTTGCTTGCAACCGCAGAACGACGCAGCATCTGGCATCGATTGTTGTGCAATGCGTGCCCGAAATGTTCGTGAGAATAATTATTTGCCGGCCGGTATGTGTGAGAAATGTTTGTCTGGGTTTTAAATTTGTTTGAGCGTAAAAAAAAATACAATTTCACCAAAAAATAAACATAATAAAAGAGCTCCATTTTTACTTGTACTATGCTTACTATATTGGAAATTAAGCCAATTTCATTTAGCTATACTCTAGTTTTCCTAACATACGTTATATAATTTAAAGTGTTTTTTTAAAGTTTCTCCTACAGCTTTGAAGGTTTTTGAAATAAAATAAAATAACTTTACCATTTTAAACTAATAATCAATATTAATCAAAAGTATTGTTGAACGTTATTAAAAATATTCAATTTATTTACGCATTCCACGATACTTTCCATGACAGCGAGAATTCACACAAAACACTTGCCCCATTGCCTATTGCCACCAGCAATCCAATTTCCGTTTCGTTTGCATCCAAATCCGGCCGGTGCAAGTGTGTTTATTTTAGTGCTGAAGCACTGACTCTGCCGCACGTTTCGGCACGCCATTATTCAAATCACGCGCGTTCACTGTTGGTTGTTTTTGTTTTTCGGCAGCACTGTTATTCAAATATTACAACGATGCAATATGAATATTTTATACGCCCAAGCTCAACGATGGAGGGTGTGGTGGTGGCCAGCTGGCGAAGCTTTTCAACAAGCCAGATAGATACTTCGGGCGGAGATGTGTTTTATAGTTTGCGGCTGCCAGCTTTGTTGGCGCCAGGGCGGTAAAGCAGCCACCACGGCTCATATTATTTGCAAAGAGTGCAAATTGTCTAAAATCAATATTCGCAACATGATAAGGCTATCGGAATAAATCAAATGGGTTTTATTTTTGGAAGTAGTGCGCGAGAGCTTTTTTCCTCTACAGATGAGATGAGATGGGATGGAGAAGAGAGAAATCAATGGAATTGTTATTGTTTAGCCTGGTTGCTTATATGTAGCTGTTATCAGCTGAAATAAATTGTTATAGCACAGTACCATTACTTTTCTCGATTTAACGATCCTACTTACTTCTTACTCTAATCTAACAATATACGATGATGATATTTTTATAGCGTAAAAATGCTTAGGTCAGCAACACCGATTTGTTCATTGGTCCACACAGATGGAGATTTGAACCACCAACCTTGGTGTGTTAGACCAAAAGCTTAGCCACAAGACCATGGGTTCACGCGACAATTGAGTTGCAAAATTCAAATAAAACGAAGCAAGTTCGTAGAGCATTACGGAGCTTAATCCTTTCAAGATTTTCTACAATACTTCTGTTAATTTACTGATTGTTTGTGTCATATATTGTAAACTTTAGTACGGAGAGTAAAAAATGAAATGAGTCTCTATAACTTTATCATACTCCATTACAAGTGTTTTTTTGTACCCTTAATATGGACATAACATCAAATAATGATTCAATTTTTAATATTTTTTAATAACTCCATCACCAAGGATATCTTGTGGCTTCCATGGAAATGTACGAGATAAGTCTTAGCTCTCACACACGCTTACAAAACATTTTATTACCTTTCCCCGTATAGACCACAAACACTAGCAAGGGTTCTTCATTGAATTTTGTCGGAAATAGTTAAAGTCCTATGCCCCCTTATAACATTGCCCAGAAAAAGAAAAACCGATGGAAAAGGATTTACGCCCAGTGGGCAAGTGGGTACGTAATAAAGCGAAATTTATATCGAAACCCCACTTTCCACTTCAGGGTTGGGTCATATTTGTATGGTCGAGTGTGTGTGTGTGTGTATGTGGTGATGAAAAAATACCACTCAGAATAAACAGCCAGTTCCGTACGTTTTCCTACCAACCTCGAGAACAGAGAATATGAGCAAAATTAATGTTTCGTTTTTTTTTTTGAGGGGGGGGGGGGGGGAAGTGATCCTGGGGCGCCTTTTTGGGCCGGCAGATAAATTGGTCAAGATATTCACCGCACGTACCTTCCCATTCGGTTGGGAAAGCTTTTAAGGATGTGCGTATAGTTTTCCTTTTTTCTATGTATGTTTTGCTTTCTTTGCGAATCATTTACACTTCTCACTGTTTGGTGTTGGTTTCTTCGCTCTGCTTGCATATTTGTTTATCGTGTGTTACCAATATGCTAGTGAAGTGTTAGTTTGGGGAATTTCATTCTTGATTGCTCAGCTCTACTTCTCATGTATTGATATAAATGGGCAAGAAATTGGGAATATATATGTTTTAGCTCTCCCCGGCACGGTGTGGGTAAACTGTCAAATGCATAGCCTTATGACGCTGCGAGGGAAACAATTACTTGCTGATTGCTGGCTCATGGCACAGGCGGGAAACTTCCTAAAGTATTAATCAGCATTCAGTTTGCTGGGAATATTAATGATGTGATTTGGGCAAATGTACAAATAATTGGTAAATATTGGTCATGTTGGTGGTGCTGGTGGTGCTGCGTTCTTCTTTTTTCTGCCCCTCATCATTTCGATTATGCTTGCGTCGATGATGAGGTTGATTACGAGGCGTTAGTGACCGACGTCGTTGTCAGCATGTGAGTCCCCCTTTTTGTTGNGGGGGGGAAGTGATCCTGGGGCGCCTTTTTGGGCCGGCAGATAAATTGGTCAAGATATTCACCGCACGTACCTTCCCATTCGGTTGGGAAAGCTTTTAAGGATGTGCGTATAGTTTTCCTTTTTTCTATGTATGTTTTGCTTTCTTTGCGAATCATTTACACTTCTCACTGTTTGGTGTTGGTTTCTTCGCTCTGCTTGCATATTTGTTTATCGTGTGTTACCAATATGCTAGTGAAGTGTTAGTTTGGGGAATTTCATTCTTGATTGCTCAGCTCTACTTCTCATGTATTGATATAAATGGGCAAGAAATTGGGAATATATATGTTTTAGCTCTCCCCGGCACGGTGTGGGTAAACTGTCAAATGCATAGCCTTATGACGCTGCGAGGGAAACAATTACTTGCTGATTGCTGGCTCATGGCACAGGCGGGAAACTTCCTAAAGTATTAATCAGCATTCAGTTTGCTGGGAATATTAATGATGTGATTTGGGCAAATGTACAAATAATTGGTAAATATTGGTCATGTTGGTGGTGCTGGTGGTGCTGCGTTCTTCTTTTTTCTGCCCCTCATCATTTCGATTATGCTTGCGTCGATGATGAGGTTGATTACGAGGCGTTAGTGACCGACGTCGTTGTCAGCATGTGAGTCCCCCTTTTTGTTGATCCAATATTTATGTAAGGGAAACGCACTGTTGGTGTGTTATATTGTGTGAGTCATGTAAAGAACACGGGGAAGTGTGGATCACTGGTCAAACATTAATCAAGGTAATCATAGGCAGACCTTCGACACAATGGTGAACACAACTAAAAAAAAAACCTTATAACCTCTGCTTCTTTAGAGTGAACTTCCCAGCCATATGGTCCACAAGGACCGGCACCGATTGATGCGAACAGACCGATAAAAATAGGTTACCAGCCAAGAAAAGCCTGCGCATCATCTTGGCATTTTCCTTTGCGGTCCGTTCTTGTTCCTGCTTCCTGGAAGATGACCTAAATCTTTTCATCAAGACAGATCCCTACTGTTTACCTTTTGGCAGCGCTCGGTTCTTTGGTGTGATTTTGTTCGTTATTAGCAGCTTCTGTGCAGCTATATTAGCTGACGGACGTGTAACGTTCAAAGGCTGGGTTTGCTTTTTCGGACGAAGGACACGTATACGTTTTGTGGCACCACCCTATCATGGTGCAACCCTGACAACCACTATGGCACGAGAGATTAAAAATACTGTCAGCCAGTGTTTTCAATTTGCCTGCTTGCTGATGAACACTTCTTGCTCACTATCACCAACCTGTAACCGTGTGACCTCATCCGTTCGTGTAACGATAAAGCCGGATCGGTGAAGTGGTTGCTGTAAACAATTTGACAAGCAGAAAATTAAAATTCTCCACCGCCGTGCAGTGATGATGCGGGCATGCTTAGATCAAAGATTCTTCGACAGTGCGTCGATATAAGTTTCCGTCACTAAGTGGGAAGCCGTACGCACGCTCAATTTCTCGCATGCTACCGAGGTACCCCGTCAGAGACTTCCCTTTTTTTATCGCCCTGTCTTATGACAAGTTGTTAAAAAGGAAATTATGATTTAATCAAGGGCATGGCGGGATCAAACGGAAAGGTCACGTGGAATGCGCATGTTACGAAATTAAAATGTTGCTCAAGTGTGTTGACGGGATGGAAACGAAATGAGTTCGTCAAGAGATGGTAACGGGTTTGGTTTGCTATTATTTGGTGTAAAATGTGTCTGTTGTGAACAGAGGATTCATTTTGCTTTAATTTCATTTGATGCACAGTTCCCAACGTAAGGATAGAAGCGTTTCATTAGAAGAATAAATTAAAATGTTGAAGAGATAATCGAGACTCACAATTGAAATGTAATACCGGAAGGCCGTTCTAACACAATCAAGGTATAAATGATGTTTTAAGAAATTATTTAAAAAGTTTAAAGGTTGTTGTATTGTTTTTTTATATTATTTTTGTTTATTGGTTTATTGTTTGACTTTAATGACTAATAAACAAATTATTGAATTCTTTAAAAAAATAACTTGCTTTAATGTAAAAAATGCATTAATTTCAGAAAATAAAAAGTCCTTTGCACATATGTAAATCTTCAGCAATGTTTTTAAAATCACAGAATAAAAAATGAAGTATAATTATACTACACACTGTACATGCATTGTTATTGCTGCGTAGAAAAAGTCTTACTTTTTTAATTATATTGAACTAGTTGCACGTGATTAAAAAATGAAACAAATATTAATTTCTTCAATAAAAAGCACAATCAATTACTACTCAACCAAACACTGTGATCTCGCCCACGGGGCACTTTAGAAAGTGAACCTTCTTTCCACCGGCAAAGCTCCACACATCCAATCGGTGTCGTTACGTTTTGTTGGATGCTTTCGGTATATGTTTTAATAAAAACTGCCGACCAGCGGCTGATTCCATGCGCACATCGTTTCAGATGGCTCGTTGCACTGCGCGTAACCGATAGGAGTGCCTCCGGTTGCGTGTGCATATGCCATGAAATTGTAAAATTCAATTATAACCCCTCCCGGTTACGATGCGGCCGTCTTTCTCCAAATTGAAGGTTGCAAGCTCCGTCCAATTGTCCTTTTGGTCAGTACGTGCCGTTGCGTGTCTGCAGGTCTGTGGTGAAATGTACACAATTGTCCAGTTCAGTTGGGGCATGTCTGGGCGGCACTGTACGGCTCCTACACAGAATGTGCAAGTGTTGCATGTCACCAATCATTCAAGGGTGGAAAAGCTGCCCCCCCCCCACAACAATTGGACATTATGTTGACGAGATCGGGTCCTCCCGGTCGGCAGAAAAGACAAAAAGTCGTTGCCATAACATCTGTATCGGTGCGTGTGTGTGGTACAAAGCCAAGCGCGCGTTTGCCGATGGTGCGAGTTAAATAAATCAATTTAATAATTTGTTGAACCAATTACGCTCGGTACGGGACGGATGGGCTCCATGGGTTGCATTATCCGGTTCGCTCAACCATCCACCCACACACTTCCAAAGGCCGCCCACACTGAAACGCATCCTCATGTACGCTGGAAACAAAACAAGGGAAAAAGTACATTCAGCCGGCCTCTTATGTCGGTTAATTTGAAGTCGTTCAAAAAAAAAAAAAAATGGGGGGGTTGGTGGAAAATTAATAAAGAAAAAGGAAAAAAACAATGGCCCCCACAATATCAGCCGCAATGACATGATGTATGATGTATGACAGCGGAGTAAAACCGATACATCGGATGATATTGAGACCCACGGTTGAAAATGATGATGTTTGTTAATTTTGATCGGGGTGCGATACGTTGCTTGCTGTTAACGCTTGTTTACCCTTTTTTCTGTGGGGCAATTTAATAAAGGAATCCTCTTTTTCTGTTGTCAGTTTGATATGCTATAAAAAGGGGTAATATGGATGGCCACTTTTTATTGTTTGTAAATCTATGCTATACACTTGGCTTCATAATGTTCTAACAAACTTTGATCATTGATGACTTTATTTTGAAACATAAAATCATATTCTGCCTTTGTTTTTCGATACATCTTATAATTGGATTAAATTTAATTCTGATAGAATAAATTTCGGAATCATGAATCTGAATAAATTTTTAAAGTTAAAATGAACGACTTCAAAACTCTGTTATGAGCATACATTAATGTCTGAGGATTTTTCGATATTGAAAGATTATTTATCCTTTTAATAAACTTTTTCCATAATTAATAAGTAACCCGAGTAAAAGTCTTATAATATAGAGAGGTATTTAACAAACATTATCTTTTTTAGTAGTACGAATTATACCAAATATTTACTAAGTATTTCGTCAGTCACTCCTCAACAGAGAAAATTTTAGTTTGGGACGACAGGGCTCTATGGTCTTCGGGAAATTTGTGAATCTCCAGAGATTTATTTCGTATGTTTTTTCTAATAGAGCTAAAGAAATGTTTAACTAAAGCATTGTTTGAAGCAAATCTCCTTCGCCTTAAAGCAAATGCGACCAACTTTATTGTGAATACGTGCGTTTAACCTCCCCAGCGGGGAGATCTTTGAGCCATCTCTTTGCGCAAGAGATTTCAAAGAAAAACGATAAATAAACAGGATGAGAGACAGTGCAGCGCCAGCAGCAAACACCCATTAGGAATAAAAGAAAAACAAAAGCCGGGCCCTGGCCACCAACGATGATCCAGCTGCCATTCGCCCTAACGATCACGACGCACTGCTTGGCTGCATTTAAACTGCAACTGTTTCAACTATTTCCCGCGGCCAGAATGTCTCCACGCTGCGTGCCCAGAAGTTGCCACCAAGCAATGGCAAGCAAATTTGTATCAAATGCCACAGCAAACAAAGATGTTGCATTGTTCGAGGGTCTCGGTGTCTGTCCCAGTGTCTTGGTGTTGACGCTTGGTTTAAAGTCTTGCTACGGCGCTTTGAAAATGAACATCTCGTCGAAAACAGCACCCGTGATGAGAACGGATGCACCAGAAAAACGTGAAGTTCACGTGCAAAAGACGCCCATTCTGGAGATGCATAATGTGTTTAAATATCTTCATCTTGCTTTTGATGAAGTCAAACACGTGTGACTTGGACTAACGTTTCCAACAGGCGGTTGACTTGGAAAATCTTTGACGCCTTATGAACTCATCTAATGAATTATTTATTCACGTGGCACACATCTTCATGCCAATACATCATTCTTTTCATCCAGCANCGAAAACAGCACCCGTGATGAGAACGGATGCACCAGAAAAACGTGAAGTTCACGTGCAAAAGACGCCCATTCTGGAGATGCATAATGTGTTTAAATATCTTCATCTTGCTTTTGATGAAGTCAAACACGTGTGACTTGGACTAACGTTTCCAACAGGCGGTTGACTTGGAAAATCTTTGACGCCTTATGAACTCATCTAATGAATTATTTATTCACGTGGCACACATCTTCATGCCAATACATCATTCTTTTCATCCAGCAATTTTTGTTTTGCTTTCAAGCAACAATAAATAATGTAAAAAGCATGAACGCCAAGTTATCCCAATCTGTGGCTAATTTAGTGACTAATCTCCGTTAGGCACTCATGAATTTACGCTGCCATCTTTCCGTACGCGTGTTCCTGCAGAACACCGTTGGTTCAAAGAAGTGACAAAACGGAGCTTCCGTACGGGAAGCAGCTTCGATTAGCATAGATTGTGATCAGGGACCGCTAGTGGAAAGCCGAGCATCCATTAAGGCCACATGCCCGCCTAGTGGGCACTATATCGGGCCCGGGCAATCGGGCTTGCAATCGAGCATGCTATTATGGATGGGTCCGCGTCCGTACGTCTCGACTGGCTGCAGCCATATTTTAACCGTAAACTGTCGTGGGTAGAATATGTTTAAAAAAAACACACACAAAATATTATCTCTTCATTTACGCGCTTCATGGTAGATGAGAATTCGGTAGAAAAATGTGCCAGCCACTGTGGAGATGGTTATCGGGATGGTTTCCGAGTAAAAATCATGCCGGGCCCGGATAAACATATGGTTCCATTTTTTTGTGTGTGCAAAATGTCTCTTTTGTTGATGCTTTCACAAAATTTAACACTACAGTGTTTTGTCATTTCATGAAATGCAAATTTAAAACTTTAATTAGAATGTCTCAATAAATTATATTTTTCTACTCACTTTGCAGTCATCAGTTCTGAAATATACAGAATTTTTGGCACGAGTGTCGTTAGTGCCTGAGGGTTTTTTGAGGTTTTAAGATGCGCTAGATCCTTGAACTGTTTTGCCTCTCAATTGTGCTAGTATAAGGTAATGCTTGCTTATTGCTAAATTGCATTTAATCAGAAACTCCAAGCGACTATGAAAATTGAATGCTTTGACATCTATTACTCCTATTTATCTCAGTATCAAGAAATGTATGGAAGAATTGTCTGGAACTAGATCTCTATGAGCTGCTGGAATTGAGCAGAACAATTAATAATCTCCACTTACAATAGATGTAACATTACCATTGAGCTATTCAAAACGACATCAACTTACCTTATATTGAGAGTTCCAGAGAAGACAAGAAGAAATTTTTTTTTAAGATTAGTTTAATATCTCTGAAAGATAAAAAAACGTAGTCTCTTAGACATTAAACAATTGTCATAAAAAATCAAGTGGATTTTCTGATTTGCTTCAGATTTATGTTGAAGTGTTCTATATCCTGATAAAATTGGTCTAAATCTCCCAACAATGTAGTTTCACAAAGTCTTTTCAAAATGTTTCTTCCTTTTGGATCTTTAGTGACTATCTTCAATGTTCAACTATTCCTTAATTAAGATATAAAATAAACAGTAAAATGCTTGAAATGTATGGCACCAACTACGACTATTTAGATTTGCGAAATCCTGAGGAGGATTCTGATCGGTCTTTTACATAAAAAATGATAATTCACACAAGTGTTCTAATTCTGTTCTACTGTCTTTAAAATACTGCTGCAACAATTATTTGTCAATCGTACTAGCGCTGGCAAACTTCCTGGTCATTCGCACCTTTTCTCGACTACATCGATGAATCACTAGCGTAGGCACATATAAACTCGTTCTTTATTTCCGTATACTACATTAGAAGCTAGACAAACGCCTTAAACCCGCCTTAGAAGGGTCGGCGGGTTTTGATTTCTTACGATAGATATACCATTTGCAACGCTTCTTAGAACAAAGCAACAAATTTAAGGTATGGCGGTTTGACGCCGGAATTATAACAGAGATACGCTGTCAGCGTAATGCGCTAACTTATTTCTATTAGCTTTATAAGACGGCTTCCACATCACGGCGGGCCCACCACAGACAGTTCGTGTGAGTACGCAACTGTCAATCATAAATTAAGATTTCACTCGTGCAAAGCAGTAACGACGAGCCGTGGGCGATAAATGCGATGCGAATTGTAGCGGCAATTTGCTCGTTCCGTCTCGTAAAAAAAGGGTTAATATGTTTAAGTCTTGTACTAGCCTTCATCTCCCTGATATATTTGATTGAAATATGATGGCCGTGCTTTTTTGTGTGCCATTAATGCACTTTGAATCAATTATGAGTCACGAGGTTTAAATGCGGGATGTTCAACAGTTCACAAGCTTTTAATGATAATGGATGCATTCTGAATGTTCAAAGAACTGTAAAATCGCAACAAACACTGCAGATAATCCGTTATTTGTTGATTTGCTATTAAACTCCCCTTCATTTCGCGCGAATCGGGTGCTTCTGGATGGCGTCGGCTGTACTGCCGTCTGCACATTTGCATGCCCACCTATATACACCGTGAGGTAGGAGATCCATTTTTCATCTCACTTGAGGTGACTCGGAGGCGACTGGAGGATATCGCTTACCGCGTAGCCCACCAGTTAAATAGAAATAATCTCCGGGCGAATGTGAAATAATATCGTGCCAGAAGCAGCAGCAACAGTAAGCCGGTCCTTCGCCGACTGCTGCACCGACCTTCGCAAACTACCATTTTTGGCATATTCCGAGGTGAGAATGGCGTTTGCGTGTTCACGATCGTCGCGTGTCGCTCGTGTTGCGTTTCCAGGCAAAATGACAGACGCCAAGTTGACGGGGCGCCAACCGGCTGCCAATAGTTGCAATTGCACGCCCCCGTGGGTGGACAGGATTGTTAATGTTCGCTGCAAGTGAGTACATCGCCAGAGCCGTGCATAGCGTGGATGGCGATCAACCATCATAACGATCTGCTGGTCCCGGTATCAATCGAGATCGATGGTTTAGCTGAATCATTTACAACGAGACGCTGAATGTTGGAAATTGCGAACTACCTTTTTGGTGCTCAAAGAATGTGTGCTCAAAAGGACATCGATACAGTGTTAATTCCTTTTTCTGTGGTACTTTGTTGTGAACGAGTTTTGCTTTCAACGTTGGATCGGCTCTAGCCGAGCGATGAAGTAATGGTGTGAACAAGAGTGATTGATTCATCCTCTACGTTTAAGCCATTGAATGCTAGGTTTTTTTGTACTGCAGAAGTGCTTAAAACTCGGAGTAATAACGTAAGCAGCAGTGATACGTAATAATTTATCAAAACACTTTGTCAAACTTTTAGCATCACGGCGATTGCTGGTGCACAACTACCACACGCCATCAATTCTTTCTATCGACAACAATCTCCTTCCAGCACCATAAGAACACTCTCGCCAGACAGCCTTGCATGGTACCGAAAAACCAAGCCCATATGTGTCTTGAATATGGTACGGAACAGAAAGGAACTTCCTTTTGCGCGTCGGAAGCAACCGTTATCGCCGTCGAGTGAACCGGGCAAGGCGTGGGCATCATGAAAAATTGCTTTCGTTCGGATGTTTTTGTATCACGCCACACCAGTTTGTTCACACGCCAGACGGCACATCCCAAAAACCGCCCAGTTTTTGTTGCTTTTATTCTACTTATTTTCCTTGTTCCTTTCCTCGAGGGCTGTGCGTTTTTCCTTTTCGACCATCGATAATCTCCTTCATCCGCTGCTTTGGTGACTAATTTGTTCCTGTTTTCGTAATAACTAAGTGATCGCTTGTTGTGAAGTGAGCTCTTTGTTCAATATGGGGGTTTGGTTTCGGGCATGTTTCACAACCGTTGCTGGTGTGAGTTGGGAATTTTATGTCTCACACATTAGAATGGTGTTTTATTCATTTTTTCGGTCCTTGGTTTAGGGAGAATACACGGTAAACTGAGAAAAGTTCAAAGGGAAAACAGAAAGAAAGATTTATAACGAAGAGTGTTTAATATCTCAAATGTTTGTTCAAAGATGTTGGCACCAAGATTAATGTTTAATAACTACCTTTTGGTTGTTATCCATGTGTTCAGTTTTAGTAGCTCATAGTATCACACACACAGCTGGTCCCACCAAAAACACAGAACGATCTTCCAATTGTCTTTTTAGGCTCGGTCATCAGAGATCTTCAACGAGTCTTGTTCCTCAATCATCAAGAGTTCATTCTGAAACTTTGGGAAGTGTTCAGATCGTTTTTCATATTAACGATTGATCACAATTTAGAGAGATATTTTCGAATTTTTCGTGTGTTGTACATTTTTGCAAACCTACCGAACTATTTTGTGAACATTTCAATGACTTTCTATTACTGATAACTTGGTAAATTTATACAAATATTCTTGTTGGTAACTGAGTATATAAAAAATTCGGAAAAAAATCGAAGCTCATATTATGGCTTTCGCTAAGACTTATCAAAATCGTGATTATCCTAAAATCAACTAGTATATTGTATCCCAAAAAACGATGATTTAAGCGAAACCGATTAGTAAGCTAATAGCGACATCTTTCGTCAAAACCTCATGCACTAATCTTTTTTTCTAATAACATTTGATTTCTCTCTTCTTCTCCATTTCCAGCACAATATCGTTCGCCCCGAATCGTAGAAAATCCGAGCGACACCATCGTGCCGAAAAATGATCCCGTCACGCTAAACTGCAAGGCGGAAGGAAAACCACAGCCCGTCATACAGTGGTACAAGGACGGCGAGGAGGTCAAGCTGGACGCAAACCACGTCCTGCTGCCGGCCGGCTCATTGTTCTTCCTGCGGACGGTGCACAGCAAAAAGGAGCAGGACGACGGTGTGTACTGGTGCGTGGCCAGCAATCCGGCCGGCAAAGTGTACAGCCGCAACGCGACACTGCAGGTGGCAAGTAAGTGAGCTCTGGCAGAGGTTAAACATTTTTCCACTTGACTTAGTACTTAATACATTTACAAGATTTCGTGGAGCTAAGAGCTTATACGCGTTATCCTCCAGCACGGTGTGGATCATCTTATCGATCGAGGTTTTTTTTGTTTCGTTTCAAATTTTTAGCTTTACGAGATGATTTTCGCGTGGAGCCAAAAAACACGCGCGTTGCGGCCGGCGAGACGGCACTACTGGAATGCAGTCCGCCCCGTGGCAATCCGGAACCGAACGTTAGCTGGAAAAAGGTATGTATTTTTCTCTCTTTGTTTCGCACTCTGCAGACCATTATCATGAACGAAATCACAATTTATCATGGTCCGCTTCTGATCTGAATCGCTTTTTTTGTAGAATGACGGCTTTCTGGAGCTGGACGATTATCGACCGTCGAAGGAGCTCGCCCGGATACGGATCGTTGACAGTGGAAACCTTCTGATCAGCGACGTACGGCCAACGGACGAAGGGCGTTACCAGTGCATCGCCCAGAACATGGTTGGCTCGAGGGAAAGTGGACTCGCCAAATTAACCGTCCAGGGTAAGAGTGGGCTTTTGCTGTGCGCCTTAAGGGGTGTGCCACCATTTTCCACGGAGGCGGGAAAATGGTGGCGGTGGTGATGGTGATTTACGGAGGCAACACTTTTTTTTTAAATCCCTTTTGGCCATTGAAATGAAGATCAATTCTACGTTTCGCCTGCTTCCAACAACACTCATCCAGGGGAACCCTTTTTATCCCCGTTTACCGCACATGATTAATGTGCGCAGTAAAGAGAAATCATTATGTACGTTTGCAACGCAGCAACAGCCGGTTCATCATCGTTAGTAACTTTAGCATGGGGAGTACACATAGAAATGTTTGAACACGAATTGCTTCTAACCATTTGCATAACAAATTAAATTATTCGTTCACATCAGCCCGGCCGTGTGCCCGGTGACGCTTTTATCACACACGTTTAGAGCATATTTAGAAAGCTTGTTTTATACATCTGCACCTACCGCGTGAGAGGTGATAAATATCGCTCCAATAATAAGCGAAAAAAAACAAACCCTTAGTGGACAAATAAATGAAAAATGATCCAACTGTATCCCCGAGTCGACTGCTGATTGGTTCTAATTTTAACCGGCACTTTTGGGGTTGGCAAGTGAATAATTTATGTCATTTTTAATCAGCCCTTGTCGCCTTCAGTTCTGCCGATGTATGATTTACTACTATTTCGATTCTCTTCTTCTGCGTTTTCTTTGTAGTGAAACCGTACTTTGTGGCCGAACCGGATGATGCGACCGTACTGGAGGGCCATCGCGTCCAGTTCCAGTGCTCGGTCGGTGGCGATCCGGCACCGCAGATACTGTGGACGAAACAGCACGGTGACATACCGGTCGGGCGGGCCGAAATATCCGAGGAAGATCGAAGTCTTATCATACGCAATGTGACCGCCGATGACCACGGCCAGTACATCTGCGAGGCACGGAACTCGGTCGGTGTGATTAGTGCCCGTGCGAGCCTAATCGTAAACAGTAAGTATCGCACCCGATGCGTGTGTGTGTGTCTGTAATTAATGCAATTACGAGTGACATTTAAGGCAATTGAGATAGTGAGATACAGCGGTACATTACAGCTTCGCACTGCGATCGATGTGCGATTTGCGGTAAAATTGGACACGTACAAGTCCAGCGAATGATTTCACCAAATCTCAGCATGTGGATTGTATCATAACACATCATTTAGGCTTAAGCCGTCTGCAGCCACAAAGCAGAGATCCGACCGAAGCGGGATGGATTTTATGACACGTTCGAATTGGAAATCAGATTTTAACAACCACCCCTAAAGCAAGGAGGTTACATAGTGGCGTCATTTTATGTAGAGACACACTTTTTTTTGGGCACTCAACATCACATTCCCTGTTGGTTTCGCTTCTGTTTCGCTTCTTGCTTAACACATTCGCCGCGCAGTTCGTGTGGCGTTTTATGGCGACTGTGTGATTTTTTGTCTCTCTCTTTTGTTGGCACCCTGCTGTCGCCTCCCGGCCAGCTTCTGTGGGCGTGTGTTTTTGGCTGTGTGTGTCACTAGATTAGCAGTAAACAATCGTAAACCGGTGGTACACACATCTTTCATAGCACTTTTGCACCGAATGCGTGTGAATGCGTGTCTTGTGTTTCTGTTTTTATGAGCATTCGAAAAGGTTTTTGGCGAACCACCAAGTTGAATTTGAATTTATTTATTTCGCTTCGCGAATTTTAGATCACTGGTACGAACTTCCTAAATGGCATCACAGCACTAGCAGCACCGATTGACATTTTGGAGGATTAGTGGCCACTCTTGAGAAATTGCTGCAATGTCCAATAGATTACGGCCACAGTTTATAGCGTACTGAAACTATTAAATAGCAATTCTACGACCTTTTTTTTTTTTTTTTTAAGTATGTTAGAACGGAAAAGGCCGTATTAGACTAATTTTACCACGTAGCAGGCTAGTCAGACCGTGCTACGGGGGGACGGTCCGAATGGGATTTGAACCCGGTCCGGTCGTGTTAGGAACTGGCGCCGTTGCCAAATACACCACCGGGCCGCCCCTAATTCTACGACCTTTTATCAGCACACAAATTGTACATTTCAATAGGATTTTTTAGTCGAACCTTACATTGACATCTCCGTAAGATAGAGTCGTACTCCGTCTTGGCATTCGATTAAGTTCACTTAAGACTCCGAATGAATTCTCGTCTTTTATAGCCGCATTTCAATAGCAATAGGAAGTAAAAATTTCAATTAAAATTAATCTAGTTTGTCTTCGATGTGCAACTTATTAGAGAGCGAGAAATGTAATTTATTTAGAAGGCCAAGGATTTGATACGTTTGGCCGGGTATTTCAGTCCTATGAATATGTTAGTTGTCCAGATTTTTCGATTATTCGTGGAGTTGGGTTTAAAATTTTAACTCCTATTGTGACAGCTGTCAATCTGAGGCTCTCAAAGTAATGATTTGTGAAGCGAGGTATCTTTGGAAGTCTTCTTGGTGAAGTTTTTACGTCAATAGGACATCCTTAAAGAAGTATTCCTAAAAATTCTTTAATTAATAGCACTGCAGAATTCTTTGTGAGGATAAATGATACTTGTTTGTGAGCCTCAGCTAAACTCAAGTCATTATACTGCATCCACTAACGAAATCTTGTGCAACGTCACAAAACTATATAAATCAGCCTAATTTATCTGTGAATTTATCTTCACCCTACAGCACCACCAGTGTTCATCGTTCGGCCACAAGATCAAAAAGTCACCGTTAATGGTGTGGTGACGTTCAAATGTTTCGCCGGTGGAAGTCCACTGCCGTCAGTATTTTGGACGCGTGAAGGATCCCAGACGCTAATGTTCCCGAACAATAGCTACGGCAATATGCATGTGTCCGGGCAGGGTTCGCTGCAGATACGCGGTGTTCAACGCGAGGATGATGGATATTTCGTCTGCTCTGCTCTAAGCGTGGCGGGATCGGTAACGAGTCGGGTGTATTTGCAGGTTTGTTTTCCAGCTTTGTTCCACATTTTTTATGCTTTATTTCTAAATCTAAAACTCTTATCTTCCTAAGGTAACTTCCCCGATAGACAGCATTCCATCGCCACTGCTGCAGCAGGTACCCTCGAACCAAAGTCTCCCGAGCGGTACGAAAGCAACCCTTCCATGTCGTAGTTCAACCTTCGGCAGTTCATTGCACGATCCACCATCGTCGGTACCCCGTTGGCAACGTGACGGTGTCAATCTGCTTACCGGGGCCGGAAAACGCTTCAAAATTCTGTCCGGCGGATCGCTAAGGATTGATGGTAAGTACACTGAATGTTATGATTAAATCTTCCTAATAGGATTGACGTCTATGGATGGTACAAAATCTAGCTCCAATTTTAGAGGGACGCTATTGTACTTCATTTCATATCCATTTTTCTGGATAAAGAATCAAAGTCCCATCTGCGAACTCTAATCACTTGATAATACCCTCACCGTGGTAATGAAAAGATCTGCAAAAAGCGACAAACGGAGAGCAAATTTAGCCATTGTGCAGAGGCTAAAAACCCATGGAAACGGAAATATATCATGTCGGTCCCGTTTGGTATTAGACGAGAGCTTAATAGTCCTCCAATACCCAATTTATACCAACAGCATCGCATACATGCTATTGAGTGATTTAATTGATGCATTAACAATCAACCGAAGAGCAATATGAGTTTGTTCCCTATTTTTACCTTTCCTTTTGTGCGTACTATCGGCAATGAGATGAGGGTACACGCCGTTCGCTCGTAACAGGCACGATTGGTTGCTTAATAAGCCTTACTTTGACGTGGCATTGCAATTGCGCACACACAATGCCTTGTGAAAAGTGCAATCTGGTGTACTTGGGAAGAAATGTTGGGGGAAATAAAGGCAACCATACGTCTTCTACGGCAGCAACGATCACTTGCGTCTCATTGATTATTTAAAGAGTTTGTGCAGCTGTGTTGGCGTGGCGAGCAAAGATGCGTACGATGGTATTAAACCAGCATAATGCTAGTGCGTGCAAGTTGCCGGCGGTGGTTTAATTATTGACGAGTGCCTTGCTGCGTTGTTTTGCTGCGTTCAACTGCGCTAGAATAATAGAGATCTTGAGTTACGCTTGCGGGGCGAATGGAAAGTGACGCGTGCTATTAACGCTCCCGGACCGTGAAGTGAGGATATCCGGTTTCATTACTCAACCATGTAAAGATCTACTTCCACCATGTACCAAGACCCCGCGGGGCCGATAAGTTGGATAAAGCTGGTCCCAAAAACTGTGCACAAACCCACAAACAACACACGGCCAGCGAAAGGATATACATTTCACGTCACTCTGTTTCATCCCAAGCCGAGGTTGACCATGATTGATTGAATCTTTACACAGTTTAGTGCTTAAGCTGTTCGTTAGTTTGTTTTTGTTTTTTTGC
>STHB01000010.1:8443332-8472087 GCA_018908115.1 Anopheles rivulorum
TGCCGTCGTACCTATTCGTTGCTCATGCAGCTTATGCATCATCAATCAACATCCAAGCGATGTTGGTGAGTCCGTTGAGTGAGGGGTTCGTACTGAATCTGGGGTGTTTTTTTATGTTTGCATAAAACGATTTTTTTGCAAGTAAAAGAACTCCTCGCTTCAGCAACTTCTCCTCGCCAAAGACCCAGTTGAAAGGCAGCACTCAGCACAAGCTTATCAGAGGTTTTTGCAGTAACTCTCCATTGGGGGTTTTCGTATCTGTTATTACCATCTTCCATCTAGAGTGAGCTTTAAGGAAATCCGTCATCTCCGTACCTGTGAATAGTGTTGTACTTAAATTGTAGAACAACCTTCTAGTTGGCAAAATGGCAGATGTTTGCTAGAATACACAGCACGGTTCAATTTCTTAGACATTTTTCACAGAATAAAAAAATATACCTCACTGTACTTTAATATCATACAAAGGTGAAGTCAGCGCCTCAATTTTGACAGTCCAGCTGTGTAAGGGCGACTTACCGTACAGACTGTCATCACGGTGCACACTTTTGCCATATGCCGTGATGCATCTTTGGCATCATCGTTCGGACAGCAAGTATAAAGACAACGATGAAAAGCAAGGTTTTCAATGAAGTGTGTAAGTCCTTTGAACGACGCAACAGGGAACCGAACAGGTCAGAACCTAGTGAGCCTGTTGCTGTTGGCTAGAAAAAGAAGGGCTTTTCAATTAAATGTCATTATGTAAATGATCATTTTTCTCCTTTCACGCTTGGTGTGGCTTTGGCAAAAGGCGAACCGAACGCGATGGCAGCTTCAGGGACAGAAGACAAAAATCGCTCCAGCGTTCGCCTTCATCTACGATGCTTCAATGTTGAAGAGTTCAGGGGGCCATTCATGGGGATGCTCCATGTTTTACACCCAATGGAAAGCGGATTGGATGTATGAAACGTTTACGGTGCGATACAATAGACTTGGAAATGGATAAAAAATAAGGCAAATTCGACGATCCAATAGAGCGATAAGCTAATGATGGTGGAATGTTGATTGAGCTTTTGTACGACCAATCATTCAATTAGTGGTTAGTTGTTCGTTTTCTTCACTTTTTTCTTATAGGTGCTATATGGTTAGTGAATAATTACAAACGTAAAACTTGTTTTCTTTACTATGGAATAGATTTTTTACTTAATTTACCTCTATTTGGTTCAGTTCTTTAAAGTAACCCAAAAAGTCTGAATCTTTTTCGAACATTGCGAAGAGTTCAGCTTCGGTTCTATTTCTACACACATTACGACACGCAGGAATATACTCCCGCTTCGCATGTGATGTTTGGTTTGCTGTTTGTGTTTTACGGTCGGCCACTTTAAACCGCAGCCCTCGAGCTGGATGGGCTTTTCGCCATGACTTTCGGTGCCTTCGATTGATGAGTGCTCCACTCGCACACGCCGAAGCAAGTGGAGTGATCTGATGATGCCACCACAAAGAAAAAAATAATACAGGGTGCTTCACCCGGTGCTCATCACTCTTCACATTTCTCAACCCAGCATACGAGCGAAGCAAACAACAGAAAAAAGGTTCATCAAAAAACTTTTCCAATTTGATCCCTTCACAGCCTCATACACGCGCGTGTGTGAGTTCGAGGGTTGTTTCGTGCCAGTTGCATGTTGCCGGGTGTCTCAAGGGTGTATATAGCGTGCGTTTTGTTTGTTTGACTTCCTTGATTTTTGTTGTTTTTTTGTTTTTGATTTAGTTCATTTTTAATTTTCCTTTCCATTGAGTGGTGGTACTTGGCGAAAATTGATAAACTTTTATCGACTGGATGATTTATGAAGGAAGTTTTACAGGAACAGGTAACATGTTCCACCAGGAAGAGTTGCTTGCAAATGTTTTCTATAATAATTAGCACACTTTTACATCTTTCCTAACCAATTACCTTTTTTAAATCCTGTCCAAACTTCCTATTGCGGTTAAAGTTTTAAGCGTTGAAATCTGTGGAAAAAAGGTCCCCAGCACGAAACAAAATCTTTATTCCGTTTTCCAAAGCACCGCATCGAAGGAAGTAGAAAAGCCGTAAATTTTACGTATAAATTTCCGGTCTCGGTATAACGTTTTTTTTTCCTCGTATTCACGGCACGTACCACTTTGTCGGCGCATTGTACACGAACCAATCCCGGGCTGTGATGCATACCTGGCGTACGACCATACAAGACGAAAAAAGAAAGGGAAAATCCAAACTATCATAAGCGAGAGTTTCCTGCTGAGCTTTTGTGATGATACAGCCTGGAAGTGGGCCGTGGAACATCACCCACCCAACAAAAGTTCTGAAACGCCTGTCTAAAAAAAGACGCCTCCGCTACGCTTCACTTTCGGTTGGATTGAATAACTTTTATTAGAATGAAGGCCGTTCCGTTCGTCAATGACTTCCGATGGTGTTCTTGTTGAAAATGCAAATGTCTTCGATGATAAGGCGGTTCGAACGGTAGACGTGCGTGAAATCGCACACGTTCGCTTGCGCTTCTATCGTGGAATATCATTTCCGTACAAAATGGGTTCGCGATGTAGTTGGGGCGTATGGTACGGGTTTTTCGGTACACGCTACAGGTAGGAAAATGGGAAATGCCACTTTTCTTTCACCATTTACGGTTCATTTCAACGCGACGTAACGTTGAAAAGAATCTTAGCATCTTGAACGTATTATGATTTTATGGGAGGGTTTCTTCGCAAAGCCAGGCTATGGATTGGTTTTTAACGTTTTTGAGCGTTATTTAAACATTTCTTGTTGAAAGTAAAAGTTTACCTTTTTTGTTTTAATTTTTTATGCTGTTTATATCAAATTTTCTTTTAGAAAACTTCTATTAAACTTTTATTAAATATAGTCGAAAGTTGGGACGTACCCTCAGAAACTCGAAGTAGTAAGCAGTTTTGGGATATTTAAAAAGAATGTTTAATGTACTTTAAAAATAGTGATTCCCTTCGAAAGTATTCAGTTTCTGATTAAAAAAGAGTGCTAGAAAATAGTGTAATAAATATGATTATTCAATGCTTTCCATACAATATAACCTGTACTAAATCCCTTACAATTCCTTCCATTGTATTCAATGCGGATTGTCCTTTTGCGAATAAATAATGTAAACGAAAATAATAACTTTAAAGATATTCTAAGGAATTCTAGTTATTTTATGTCAAAATCCCAAACATAACATATCTAATAACTCACTCTTTATATGCACAATTTTAAATCATTCTTTCCAATTCTTAGACCTTTTATTATTCGTTCTTTAATAGGAATTTTTTAGGGTTCGTTCTTTAATATTCGTCTAATTACTTCTTTCTATGCGCTCATTTATCCAAAACATTTCAAAAATTTAACAACCCATATAGCCAATAGACTTTTAACGTTTAAATTTTAAAACGATTTCAAAAAGCAAAAAGTTGGTTAAGAAAACCCGGAACAAACATATTCTTCCCATTTATTCCTTTTCACATAATTTAAATAAATTTCTTTAGTATTTGTCTAGCAACAACATGGTACCGCTCTTTAGACGCACTCTAACTTCCACTCTCTGCATATTCAACAAACACTTTTGTTTATTTGCTACTATTTTTGGTGCTGCTCCAACGACCCAATTCTTGCGGCATTTCGCTCCCTCCGTGCAACTTTTGAAGTAAAGTGGCACTCTAACCGTCACCGTTCAGTGCCGTACGTAGCGGATATCTTAAAACGGCACTGTGCGTGTGTACAAGTACAATGCAAAGAAGAACACAAAAATGGAGTCCAACCTTCCTTCTGTCAAGTCTTCCGATGGGTATCGATTTGGGTACCCAAAACCGGTAGCACCAACCAAAAAAAAAAAAAAAACTATGGAAAACCCCAGCATAGATGTCAAGCATTTGAGCAGTTAGGCCTAGCCGGTTGAACACTTCACGAGCACACTTAATGGTGGAGCGAATTAAGCCATCGTGCCGCATGAAGTGTTGCCATTTTAAGTACGCGCTCCTTTTTCAGCACAACCACGTGGTTAAATTTTGTTACACAGTGTCTCGCCTACATCTACCGTGATGCCAAATCGAGATCAATTTTTCCTTCTTGAAAGCCCATTAATAATGTTGCGGCCTTTCACGGTTCATCTTTTCTTTTTTTTTTTGGGAAGGAGAAGAATCCCAACTCGGTAAAGAGGTCAATAATTAGGTATTGGGAACGGAGGCAAGTTCGTGGCAGTGCCGTGTTTATTGAGGGTTTCGCTCAGCCAGTTATCCATACTGTTGGAGACCACTAATTGCATCACTTCTTCCTAACTCTGGCTCCAAGTGAACATGATCGGCATCGGGATTTTTTGGGGGGCACGACGACCAGGGGAATATGGGGAACTCGGTAATGACAAGGATGTGATAGAGGATGGTAATGTTTGTATTTTTTTTTTGGTTGGAAACCCTTTTGTGCGGTGCGTTGTTGAAATTGGAAGCTTAATGAGGCTCTCAGTAGAAGGATGGTGGGGATTTAATACGGGACAGTGCTCTCAATGTGATAACTTGGCCTAATGGAGGGTTCATCTAGTGACATTATTACTTCCCATTAAAGTATCTTCTTACTGCACGTTGCTTTTAAGTTAAAGTATATAATCGGTTTTGACGGCGTAATTTGGTTTAATATTTTCTCGCTCGTTTGAAGATATTAGTTGATTTTTGTGGTGTAAAGTAACAGATTTCCCGAAACCCTTTATCACATTTACAGGGTACAGAAACACAACGGTAGTCTAGCAAAGTATTCCTGTGTTGTTAAAGTTAAATTCTACTTTGTGTTCATGCTTCTCGTATTTTCATTCACGTAAACCACTGTGCACTGTGCAACGTTACCACTATGCATCAACATTGGATAAACGTGTTAGGCAACAGAGCAAAAACAAAAAACTCATTGTACCTGATGTAAACACCCGAAAAGCCTTCGCTGAGGAAGGAAAGGTATCCTGTCCTACAGGAGGACACAGAATGGAACACGTATGGTACATATTGTATGTAGCGTTATGTTTTCCCCGAACATGCTTTCCCTAATGAAAGCACCAAGCGGGATGGCCGCTTTTCACCTCGTTCCATGTATTAAGGTGACTGTTCTATGGTATTTTTTTGCTGATTCTGTCGTTCATTCATTTCCCACGTACCTTGCATATTGTCTATGTGTTTATACATGTTTCGTTGGCATCACAAGGATGTTTTGCTGCGTCTGTTTGTGTGTCTCTTTGCAAGGATATACTTTACGGATCGTAAAGATACACTCTTTATCCATTGAACAGCTACGGCCACGATGATGGTGGTGGTGGTCATGTGAAAAACGGAAAAACTACACCCACCACAGTGGAACAGGGAACAGGGAATCCATTTGGTGCGTTCCCCGAAGGGCAGGAAAATGGGCTGAGCTTTGTGTACTTTCTTCGGGTGTTTAGTACTGCGACACTGGGGATTGGGGGTTTGGGATGGTTTTAAAAGTCGGGAAGCCTGCTAGAGATGATGGTATTGAACGAAGAAAAGTTTCCGAGAGCCATGAGAAAGCGTTGTACTTTACATTTGCACACTTGGTGCACGTATTAGTTGGTGGTTTATTTAAAGCGGACCGTCTGAAACTTTAAACATGTTTCAGGAGAAAGAGAGAGAGAGAGATGCTGTGATTGTTGTAAATGTACTGTTTAAAGTTCTATTGTAAAGACAGTTGGTTAGCAGCGTGTGTTTGGGTCAGCTCTAACAAATAGGTATTTATACATAATAGCACCATGAGCTGGTGACATTGTGTTAGCTTTTTGAGCTTTTATGTTTCTAAATAACAAACTTAACGTCACAGTCACAGGGAGCACTATTCGATATATCAGTTTATAGCCACTTGCTCGGAACAATACTTCATCTCTCTAGAACATATTCTATATAACAACAATATTCAGGATTCTCACTATTTATTTCTTACACTTCATATTTTTATCTTCTTCAAGGAGTATATAACACTGTCTAAAACTTTGAGCCATCTTTTAATTTGGATTTACTCCTAGCAAACCTTGGTAGCTACTATTTTACATCGATATGTCCTGACAAAATGTGGCTGCGGAGGGGCGTTACTCTAGGCATTTAGACAAACTGAGCGACTTTATTGTCTTACCTTCTATTAGGCAAATTTGAAAAGAATGTTCTTCAAGTAGTGACAAATCTGCATATTTCGCAGGTATCTCGAATGTGCTGTCAAAGCTGTAATTCCCAGTCTCGAATAGTTAACCAACAAATAGTTTTCTGTCATAATAATTGGAGATTTATTCAGTATTCTTAATTTAAGAATAAAGCGTGTTCGACTTAACAATCAATTCAATCAATGGTGCCAGCACCATCAATTTCAAGCTTATGAATCAACACTACAATATTAAACATAATACTACCTAATGTATTTAATTATAAAAGTATCTAAATATATGTTTGCCTTGTTTGCTTTCAGATCTTCAAACGGAAGACAGTGGTTGGTATCGGTGTTTTGTGAAGCTGGATGATCATGAATACGCTTGGTCCGCATATCTGAGTGTAAGTTTTATACTTTTACTGCTTTTCAATTATAGGTTTTCTTATAGTTTGGTGGCTGTTAGTGCATAACGTCCTTCGGCGAGTACAACAATAAACCATGAATTGCATAGCTCCAGGCGCAAGGGTCGAAAGACGATTGTAAAACACTTATGCACGTCCGTTTGCTCTGCATACATGCAATCACCCCATAATAAAGCGTGTAAAATGTCACGCTTACCTGTAGCAATCATTTAAATTCCTTGCCATAAAACCATTACCTGCCAGCGGTGCCCTCTCGTGACTATGTTTTCCTTTCGTTCCCTTACCCGCAGGTCGATAGCAATCTGCCACCCCAGTCGCAGCAGATATTCAATGCCGAGCTTTTACCGTCGGCACCGGGGCAACCGAAGGCAGCCAACATTACCAACACCAACGTGACGCTTNATATGCAATCACCCCATAATAAAGCGTGTAAAATGTCACGCTTACCTGTAGCAATCATTTAAATTCCTTGCCATAAAACCATTACCTGCCAGCGGTGCCCTCTCGTGACTATGTTTTCCTTTCGTTCCCTTACCCGCAGGTCGATAGCAATCTGCCACCCCAGTCGCAGCAGATATTCAATGCCGAGCTTTTACCGTCGGCACCGGGGCAACCGAAGGCAGCCAACATTACCAACACCAACGTGACGCTTATATGGGCCCGCGGGCAGGATAAGCTGCGCACGAACGCGATCGCCAGCTACACGATCGAGTATCACAGTACGGACGACCGGGAGGTGGACGCCGGCTGGAAGATTGCGCTGCGGCAGATCGCGGGCAATACGGCCACGGTGACGGGTCTGTCGCCGGAAACCGGATACATCTTCTCGGTGCGTGCCGAGAACGGTATGGGCTTCTCGGGACCGTCGCCCGTATCGGTGTTGATCCGCACGCTATCGTCGGACGATCGGGTCACCATACCGGAGGAGATGGAAACGGCCCGGATGGTGCTGAGCGGGAAGGTAAGTCGCGGTTGCGATCGTTCTAAAGAAAAGATAATTTTGATTGTCACTTCTTGGTTGGTTGTGTTTTGCCAGATCCTGGAGCTGATCGATATCATAGCGCTAACGTCAACGTCGGTGCGGCTCGAATGGCAGCTACAGATCGGTGGTTCGGAAGAGTACATCGAAGGGTTTTACGTGCGCTATCGCGATCTGGACAGTGATGTGCAGCGGTACAGCATGCTACCGATACCGAACAGCGAAACGGAGAGCCACATCATTACGAACCTGAACAAGTACACCCGGTACGAGTTCTTCCTGACGCCGTACTTTAAGAATCTCGAGGGCCAACCGAGCAATGCGCGGATCGTACGCACGCTCGAGGATATGCCGACGGGACCACCGACGAACATACAGGCCGGCATGCTGAACCTGACCGCCGGCTGGGTACGATGGAGTGCACCGTTACGCGAACACCAGCACGGTGCAGTGGTGGGCTACAAAATACAGGTAAAGTCGGGCAATAATGCGTCGAAGCTGCTGGCGCAGATGACGCTCAACTCGACGACCACGTCGGTGATGCTGAACAACCTGACCACCGGTGCGAGCTACACGATACGCGTGGCCATGTTCAACCGGCTCGGTATGGGCCCGTTCGCCAAACCGCTGTACCTCGTGATGGATCCGTCGTTCGTGATCGTACCGCAGGGTGTGCACAACAACCATCATCTGTTCAGCGACTACGACGACCGGCGCCATTCGCAGCATCAGCCGCACGCGAACAGCTTCCTGCACGAGACGTGGTTTATGCTGCTGGTGGTATTTTCGCTGCTGGTCGTGCTGGTCGTTGCGATCGCGGGCGGCGTGGTGCTGTTCCGTCGACGCCAAACTCTGGGCAAACCGGTTGTCACCGTGCCGACGCTGGGCGCTCGACGGGGCGACATCGCGAACCTGAGCATGTCGCGCAAGGATGGCGGCATCTGGATCGATCGTGGCTGGCGGACGTGCGATACGGATAAAGATTCCGGGCTCAGCTCGATCAAGTTGCTCGAGGGCAGCCAGACGCACCACACGTACCCATTACCGGACGGTGGCACGGATTACGCGGAGGTTGATCCACGCGGGCTGACGTCATTCTACAATCGGAAGGTAAGGCAATCAGTTGCACTATGGTGGTGGTACCGGTCATAAATTCAGTTTTAAATTCTTTTTTTTTTAACAGAATAAGTAGTTTGCTGTTAATAATTTTCATGACAATTGATGTAAAAGTTTCTTAATTTCTTAAAAATTTATTGATAATTTAATAACCTAATTCAATCACATCATCAATGAAAAATGTGATTTTCTCAAGTTTGAAAATATTTCAATGCAAAGTACAAAGAAGTTAAAGTTAAATGGAGACCTCACCCAAGATCTTATAATCACATTTCTCAATTTTTTGCTCAAATTCAGATTTTTGAAGCCTTTCCTCTTGCATTTGTGATGGTTTTTGGCATGTGTGTACATTTTCAAACTACAAAAGAAAAGAAATTAAAAATCATAGTTTTTTGACAAAAGCAGTTATTGTGATTAATATTTCATCAATTGCATTAGATTGACTAATTATAGAAGCGCTAATAGTATGTCATAAATGCTAATAGATAGAGTCACGTATCGCAAAAAAATGATTTTTGTATTCATAAAGAACTACCAGTACTGTTTCCCAATCAATTGTTAAATTAAAAATGGAAAGATTTATGGTCGCACTTTTTGTGTGAATGACAGTAACAAACAAAGCCAGCAAATATTAACCAACACTTCTGTTTGTTCTATTTCGTTTCTAGTCTCCCGAAAGCCCTACACCGTACGCCACAACGATGATCATCAATGGCATTCCACGGAGCGAAAACGGTGATCTGGGCTATCAGGGTCACGATACGTTCTCGTCTACATCGTCCAGCTTCCGATCGTTCTACGGCTATCCACGGCCAATCAACCCAAACAATGGTACGTTAGATTTTTTTTCTCGTTTCAAAATTGTCATCCCAATCACCACCTGCTTTTGATGGTTTTTTGTATTTTAATCCATTTTTGGTATATTTTTTGTTTGTTGTCATCCTCAGTGCCACCCAACTGGGTTGACTATCTGCCCCCACCGCCGGAACATCCGCCACCGATTCCTCAGCCGCTAGACATGAATCATCATCTAAATCATGTCTATCCATCCGAGCTGGTCGGCACGATGAACAGCTCGCAAACATCCAGCTACTGCTCGCGGCGAACCAGCGGGTACAAGTGAGGGCCGGACATGCGCTTTGGTTGGTAGGCGGTGAAAACATACCACCAGCACCATCAACACAAAACTAACAGACGAAAACAAATGCAACACACGCTCACGTAACCAAACCACAACCTCAGGCTCTACCGTTAACGGCACCGCGTTGGTAGCCAGTCCACATGCCGAACGTTGCCATGTGCGGTAGTGTGTCCTTGATGTGTGTGTGTGTGTGGCCGTGCCTGCCCATGCTAAATCTTGGTGGCCAAAAACACCGTAGAGTAGTTGCTGTTGTTGCTGGGGCGCAAGTGTAGAACGTTACACGCACCCATTGTGGTCAGCGAAGAGGACGAAGAGTGAAGACGAGTCGAAAAGTAAAGGTGTTTTGTATGGTTTATTAGTCGACGGACCGTTTCCTTCGCTTCCAGTGCGTCAACTGCGTCCCGGCGGCCAACGATAAAAGATCCTCAAGGGTAAGTGTGCTGAAAAGGGAAAATATTATGCATTGCTTCTCAATTGCTGATTCGAACATTTGAAGCTTTAAGAATTATTCGTCTTTGTGGATGTTTAGTTAAACTACTCGAATTTATGTGAAGTTTATATCCCTCATCCCTCATAATATCTCTTATGATTTTACAAACGGTGTTCATTTTAATAGTTCTGTCTCAAGAAACTCTTTTTAAAGAAGCAAATGCAACTACTAGCTAATATGGAGTAGTCGATTTCTCATATGAACACCAAGTTCTCAGTTCTTACTGAGAGACATCAATGTTAATTATTATCGTTTCTAAAAGCAACTGCATCTTTGTTATGTCCTGAAATATTCTAACAAATTAAATCGATCTTACAATAGATTTAAATAGATATTGGTTTTAGAATAGATATTGGTTTTTTGATCTGACATCTACGGCAATGAGGACATAGTCATTGAGGCCTCTTTTCGCGCTGAAGCTACTTTTCTCACTGAGACCATTATTCTCATCAAAACCAGCTTTCTCATTGAGGCCTCTTCTCTCGCAGATATTTCTGTTATCACTGAGGCCTCTTTTATCACTGATACTTCTATGCTCATGAGGGTTCTTTTCGCATTGATAATAATTTCTACTTTTCTAACAGCTATAAATTTCTAGTTTTATCCTGTAATTTATCAATTTTGATATTAACAACAGCTTTGCTCAATTTCTCCAAAATGTTTTCAATTTTTTTAAATATGGTCACTTGTTAAATTATTTTTGACCATTGTGTTTGTACAGATAAAAGGTATAAAAAATTCAGACAAATATGCTTAGAAAATGCTAAATTGCTCACAAAGATGAACGATCGTAAAACTATTTGTCCGAATTTGTATTTGAGACAATTTTATGATTACTACTACTAAACTACTATTTTACTAAACTATACCACATTCCGCTTTTTATCGCAATCTCATTTTCCCCTTACAGGATTATCGTGCAATGTAGAACTTCTCCGGAACGACGGACATTCCCCTGTTGGTCAGCAAAATGGATCGAACAGCGATCGGTGGCTGTGGGAAAGCAAAAAGTGTTGTTCCAACTGAAAAATTCGCTGTTCATACATCGGAAGCTATCTAGAGCTTCTGGTAGGCGCGCATTGTACGTCATCTAGGCCAGCGGTTTGTGGACCACGGTTCACAGTGCGAATGGCACACGCCCGTTGGCCAAGATGGGCCAACATTAACATTTTATCACAACCCGCGTAAATTTTTCGCCATAAGTAGAGATGTGCGAGTACGAAATCGTAGATGCAGATGGTAGTGATGAATATATGATATATTTTTTCTATGAAAAAACCAACAATCAACAACAATTTTGTTGAGTACAATCGAAGCATTTGATAACAAATCCGAAACGGGATAAAAAGGAAAAAAGGAACCAAAAGGTACGTATTTATTTTTATAATTTTATTTAAATTTATTACATGACACCATCTGCCAACGCGCTTTTTGTTTGCCATGTTTGAATGTTTAATTACAAATTAAGCAGTAAAGCGATCGAACGCGATAATCAACACTCCATCCAATTAATGCTACTTTAAAGCTCAATTTAGCACGACATAAAACTGATTGTGGAACTGCTCCGCAGCATCCACCCGGTCGGTGTGTTCTGTCCCAACTCCAAATTTGTCATTTTTCGCTTGTCCGCACGACAAAACTGTGCGATAAATATAGCTATTTAATGGCTTTCCGACCGCTCTAAACAAACCGCAAAATTGTTTAAAACATGGCCCCGGGACAAAAAGGCTGCACCGTAAATATGGCCAGTATGGTAGCAGCATGATTTGTTCAACAAAGCGAACATATGTGGCGCACCATGTGTGTTGGGATTTTGTTTGTTTTATTTGCCCACGCCGATGGTTTTTTTTCTTCTTTACGTTAAAGTGTGTAGTTTTTAATTCCAATTGAGGTCATGCTGTGGTTTCGGTCGGGATGATTATCCCCCGTTCGGTATCATCTTTCCGAACACATGCTGCCCTTTTGCGGCACAAAAGGGTGGTAATATGTTACAAATTCCAATTCCAGCAACGTTAACTAATTGCTTGGCTGTTTAATTGACATCAATCATTGTTGTATGGTGCATAATTACATTTCGCGATAATACAGCCGATAAATTGGATTCGCCGCTCAACAACGTGTCATTATATTTATTGCTCGATTGGAAGCATTATAAAAAATATATTCGACTTTCTTGTTGAAAATTTGAAAATGATTTTAAAATATCCATACAATATAAATCATGAGTGTAAATATGTTCACAAGACAAACAACTCACAGTCTTAGCTAAGTAGCAACCCTAAAGCTTAGCTAAGTAGCAACCAAAACAAAAAACACGTTTTTTGAACGCCATTTTGATAGAACAACATTTGTTGATAACAATCAACACTTCAGGAAACAAGCTTCAGGTTGCGTGGGTGATAAATTCCTGGGGTTTGCTGTGTTAAAAGGTAGAACAAACCATTACTTAAATGTTGCTCAACCACTCGTCCGGAATAATCAAAAACAATCGAATAAAACAAGAAGATTAATAGGTTGCCTTTTGGACAAATATGTTTCTTTAAACGGAGTTCTAATTTCGTTGTCTCTTATTTGCTGATTTATCGAAAATCTTTAAGAGTTCCTGAGGTTTGATACATGTTTGTGTTTCAACCGTGTTTCAAAGTCAATTAATTTCATCCAGCTCATATATAACAGATCGGAATTGATCATTGAATATTCTAAATAAGAAAATTCATAAGAAATTCATGCTTTTGATAGATACTTTATATATTTATGTAAATATTCTATCATGATTCTTGCATTTTTATGGTTTTCACTCTTACCATTCGTTGAAATCTCCAAAAATTATGATAAATTCCTCTACAAGCGTCCAATTTTAAGTTATGCAAGAATGGTTTTTCTAAGAATAGGTGAAAACATTACAAAATTTCAATAAAAAAGTTCGCTTGTTGTATAAGGACTTTGTCAGCATTTCTGGACAAAATTCATTAATATTAATATTATTATTATTTAAACTACCTTGTCAGTTTTAGAAAAATTCAATATCATTAATGCTTTCAAATATTTTATTTTTTTTTTCAAATAACAGGTAATTTAATTTTATGTTCAAAAAGCTTTCTTTCATTTCATAATGAAGCCACGACAAAGCACATCAGTTGTGAGAGAAAAATGTTTAAAAATGTCTTTTTAAGTATGACATAAGACTCTTTCATTAAAAGCTGTTTAAACGTGAATTCATAATTTATTCATGACGATCTGGGCGGAACTAGTATGGAGAGCATTCTTTTTTGGTTCATTTTCTGTTCTTTGTGTTAGCATAAATGGGGAATGGGAAATTTAGCTTGAAGTTTAAGTAGCAAAAAATAGTGACGATCGATAATGAAAGCTGTCTAACAGTTGAATTGTTTTAATTAGATATCTGGTTTGTAAAGAGGTTTGTAACTTGTAAAGAACTGAAGTAAATGAAATTCAATTTGAATTACAGTTTTATTCATTTAAATGCTGTTAAAAAAAAGACAAATAAAAGACATTCAATATGATTGACTTGGCAATAATCGAACGAACGCTTCCAAAAAGTGTCACCCTTGGCCTTCTCCAAAAACATAATAAGTTCTTATGGTATTCATAAATACCGTCACGCTCCCAAGGAAAAACAAGCAACGTGCGAACAAATTAGAACTAATTCCAAAGACAAATAAATGGACTCTTAGTCCGGTGGCCGCACATTTGCCGCAGTCCAGTTGGCGACAGAGGTTTTCTTTCCTCCCCCCCGGATATAAATCAATTCCATTCTCATTCTCCCGAATGCGGGAGCTTGTTTTTACTTCCAACTTCCGGGATGTTGCAGCAGCCTAAACGGGAGTTTGTGAGTGATCCGAACCCAGTCTGATCATGAATATGGATGGAGATGCGGGAAAAAAAACCTGCAAGGGAAGATTCATGTCGTGCGGTTTATGTGCTTAAGTTTTGTGGTGCTTACGGAGCAATTTCATAATGTTTTTGCTGCACTCAACCTCCTACTCAACCCTCCAACTCAACCCATTGGTTGGCGAGTGTGTGCGTGTATGTCCGATTGAACCGGGAGTGGACCAAACTATTAATTGCATACAGGACGTTTTGTTGTTGCGGATTAGCGAATGTTACGAAAGAGTGGACCACTAGTCTGCAATGATATGTAATGGTGTATTTGGTGGTGTTGTTAGCAATTAGATGTTGATGGCAATAACCCTTAGCACATCGTTAAGCATCACTACAGGGCTGGCATGTTGTTGACGAAACAACCAAAGCCCTTTGAAATATTGAGGTTAGGTGTCAATGGGCAATCCGAACCAATTCAACAACAACGAGATTAGCTAATGGTGTGCGTGAAAAGTGGTTCGGGTTTCACTTTAATTCAAGAAAAGCTGTTGAATGTAGCTTAATATAATTTAATTAATTAATTAACTAATTTATGCCACGAATAACTAACTTCGTCTTCGATGATGTGTTTTATCCTTCATTAATCTTGTGTTATTGTTTACTATCTTATCTTATTAAATCATAATATAATCCCAGTTCTTCTCAGTTACAAAAATGATAGTAAAACCCCCTTTACTGAGCTAGCACATTCCTTTCGGCCGGTGTATGATAATATCTTGTTAAGCTTGCCTGAGTACGGTGACACGCATTTTTTTCGACCCGTTTCGACTGAATGTTTCCATCTCTGATCTATCTCAATCCGAACTATTCCAACCGTACCGAAAAGTACCATTGCCAAAGCGAACAAAGAAACTTCCAGATTACACCGGGTCCTTCATTTCGACGGTAAAAGATCCTTCCAGCGGTGGAAAATCCCTCTTAACGAGAGAGAGAGAGAGAGAGAGAGAGAGAGAGAGAGAAACCCGAATCATTTAGTTCGACGCGTACCGGCAGGCACAAAGACAAAAGATGCTGATACTGAACTTCGAAACTGGACTTCAAACTGGCCGGACGAACAGAAATGAAGCATCGCTTCTGTATGGTTTGGTGAAGGACCTTCGGGCATGTTGGGATACTTCCTCCGAAACGGATGATAAACGATGCTTTCCTTTTCGGTCATGATTCCATGATTAAGTTCGAACTCACTCGACTAGCGACGTGGAAGATGTTGGTGCCACATCTTCCAACGTTTGTCCAACACATTGCATTCGAAACAAAGAAGCGAATACGTGGCCGGCACTTGATGCCACGTGTCTTGCACTGTTTCTGCCGTGTGTCAATAGCATCAGCGTTCAGTTCATTACCTTCCGAGCGGGTGGGTTTACGTGTCGCCCAGTTGCTTGGAAAGCAGAAAGATGAACCAATCGAGCGGTTCCAGTTTTCTGTTTGTGTTTATACCTTTTTATCCTATTTGTTTGGTATTTCTTTAGCATATACTTGAGATTGCTTTATGTAATAATGTTTCTTTTGTTTTTTAACTGTTAGTTGTTACTTGAACTATATGTTAAATAAGCTTTAAATTTATTTAATATTGAAAATTTCATATTATTACTTACATATTTATAATTTACACTAAAAAATCTATAATTTATGATAAAAATATAAATACTTAATTTAACTACTTTTTACATCTCTTACCACAATTATTAAAATGGTGACCATATCTAAATGACACTTTCGTTCGTTCTACTCTCGAAAACACACTAACGAGAACCATTAATGGTCACTGCCTGCGCCGGAAATGTGTGTCGGAAATGGTTGTTGAAAGATTTATTTCCGTTTGATTACCAAACCCCCGGAGCAGAACAACACTTCACAACATCGAACCGGTTATGATGCCGAAAGTGTGTGTGTGGCCGATCTCAAGGGGACGCCATTTTTCGATCAACTTTTCTTTGATGAATTTCCATTAAAAGTTTTATTTGCCCAGTTTTATTTTTTTTTGTTTTTGCTATTTGTTTCATTCCCAAAAGGGGTTATATTGGATGTTTTGCTGTGCTGTGCATAACGTGCACACGGTTAGAAATAAAGAAAGCAGGACAGGGAGAAAAGTTTTTCAATTTACGAATGATTCGATTCGGAGTTTGCTATCTACCGGTTGATTGGTGTTTGTCTCCATTTGCAATTGATCGTTTAGAATGATAACACAAAACATTCGCTATATATTTGTGAAAAATATTTTTCCCGTTTTTTTTACTTTGAAAGTTTAAACTATAAACAGCTTTAAAAGTTCACACGCCACAAATAAAACTCGTTTTAGATTGCTCTTTATTTAAGTTTTGTTTTTTTTGTATTGATTTTCTTCAACCAGTATATGAAGATTTTATGCTAACGATGCTTTTATAAGCCTGGCATCGAGAACGCAACATTAAAATAAATGTGCCATTGTTCGAACGGGATGCAACTTTTCGAAAACGGAATGGTTCTTCGCGATTACTTTATTTTGGATCCATGCTCCATTTGCTTTTAATTTTGCAACGAAAGCTATTATTTCGTTTTGTTTGCTATGTTTTCTACTTTTCACTTTTTTCTTTGTGTAGTTTAACATTTCGTCATAATGTTTGCTTTGTTTTATATTTTTATCCCCTTTTTTCGTGTAGTTTAACATGTTTATACACCGTTTGCTTTGTTTTCCATTTTTCTTTTCTTCTTTCATGTATTTGAATATAATCATATAATGCTTACCTTATTTTTCCTTCTTTATCAATTTTATATTTTGTTTGTTGTGTATTTTGCTGTTCTTATTAAGTGTATTTTAACATTTTTTACTAGTGTTTATTCTTATCCTTTAGTTTAGTTTTAAATGTTAGAAGTGTTATAACTTTTGGAACCTCGTTTAAAGTTAAATGTCATGTTATATAAATATTGCAAAATAATTCTTAATTTTATAAATTGATGATTGTTACAAATAGTATGTTTAATGTTGAGCATTTTTTAAGAATCGCATATAAACACTTTGAATATCTGCTCTACTTTTTGTTTCGGTTTAGTCATCATATAAATTTTTACCATGTGTTTACCATCTTTGGAAAGTTTACCATTCCAGTAAACAATAACCAACATAGAACAGTACAACACAAAAACAAAAAAACTATCGAAAACTTTTTATCTTTCTCGCAAGCAAGTGTCATGAGCATGAGAACGAGTTTGAGCGTTTGGTTGCGTAAGCGTTTCTACTGAGCCTCCTACCAGCACTAACTCATATCAGAAAATGTCCCATTAAATTTATTTGTCTAAGCCTACTAAATTCATCCGCTAAAGGGCTCGGGATTAAGAGCCGTGTGCATTAAATCAGCGTATTAGTGTAAGGGACGCCGTACGCAAAGAAAAAAAACTCTCCCACACTGTCACGATTATGGTTCGATGCTTGAAGCGGAGATCAAGCGGAGCGTGTACGTATATACATCATAAGCAAAAAAAAAAGTAAATACGACGCTGTAACGCTGAGGGAAATTTATCACAACGAGCGTTGTCAGCTGGTTCACTTGTTTCGAAACACTTAATCATATCCCTTTGGAATGTTGTAAGTAGCAGTTGCCCTGTGTGTCCCCATGAGTGTTTCTTTTTTGGTTTTGTTTTTAGTAAATTGAAATAAAAATCGATTGTTTTATGCCTTGTGGAGAAGTGAAGTAGTTATGCGAATTTAACAATGTTTTAATCCAATTTGTATTTTTAACCCATTTAATATAACATTTATGTAAAGAATTCTCTATAATTGTGTCCTTTTTGTGACTAAAATATCACTATGCAGCTAAAATGTTTAATTTGGATTGATTTGGTATAATACTAATAGAATAGAGGAAGTATTATTAAGTACTAATAGAGGAGTATTATTTGGAATAATACTAATAGAATTAGTAAATTCGTCATAATTTTAAACTATAAATTTATTTTCACAAATGTAAAATTTATATAAAGTTTAATTGTAAGTATGTTTTTACCTTTTAATCATTAATGAATATAAATACATTTTTATTCTTCATACAAAATTTATAATAATTCCGATTATGTTAACAATTTAATACTTTAAGAGAAATCTAGCAGAGCAAATATAACAATTTATTATAAACAAAGTAAATCCTAGTGCTTAAAAACTACGAAACAAACTTCTTCCAAACATTAAAAAAAAACAATAAATAAAAGAATAATAAATCAATACAAATTGATAGCAAACATCTTTATGTGTTCAAAAAAAAGGAGATAAATGTAAAATTATGCTTAGGATAATCGTAAATTAACGCAATCATGGTTGCATTTCACATACTCTATTAAAAAACAGCTTGAAAGTGTGCACACATTAAGTCAAATATTATAACGTTTGCAGTACATTTGCTTTATATTGAAACATATTTATAATAAAAAATGTCCTTTTCTTTTTCCTTAAATTAATCTTCTTTTCTTGTCCTTCACGACGAATGGTTGATTGACACGTACCGACCGTAGTTGCGGACGTGGATCACACATCAGAATTATGAGACTAAACATTTAGATTCCGTGACACTTCGGGAGTAAACATCGTCATCATCGTCGTTGCGGCATCCGCTGATGGTGATGTTTAACTTTCACAATACAGATCACCTCCATAACCTGGTCTGGCCCGTACTTTGGCTATGTGCCGCACCGGAGAGTGTCGACCGCAAACGCTTCCAAACGTCAGTTGCGTGAAGGATCAGAATTTTGCTCCCGATTTTTTGTGCTATTCTTGTGTTGTTGCTTTAGTGGAAGCGTTTTTATTATTGCTATTTGCATTTTACTGCTCTAACCTTTGCGGCAGGGCACTGTCAAATGGCGTTGCGACAAGATGCCGACGTGACGAGGAAACGATTGCATGACGCAGTTATGCTGGCGGTGAAGAATGCGTTGTTATGACAAATAAGCTGTGAGCTGACGTTGCTAAAGGTTTGGGTCTCCTTTCTTTTATAGTAGAAATAAGTAGCTCGTCGGTAATAAAAAGCTACAAAAAAACGCCACAATTGTCTTAAATAGTTTTGTGCAAATAGTGAAAGGCGTACGAAGATAGGAAGGTGGCCACACAGTTTGCTTTAGCACGTTTCACCTCAAAACACATCACGAGACCTTTAAGCCACTAATTAGCTGAGAAAATCTGTCCCCTCACATTCCCTTTCCCGCACAAACGGCCATTTTGCTTTTTCTTTCTTTTATTTCCTTCTTTGCAAAAAAAAAGAAGCGAAAATAAGAAGAAAAAAATTAATTGCCAAAACCGAACACGGTCGTACCGAAAATCACGCTTCAATGCTCCAGTAGCTACATTTTCGCGAAAGTATATTCCCTCGGTTGTGGTCTGGCTGGCTGGTTGGCTGGCTGTTTGATCAGCATACAATTACACTTTGCAAATGGTTTAGTGGGCTGGGATGGAAAAATCGGGCGATGATGGGTGGTGGCCATAAATCCACCCAAACAACCCACAGCATTCGTGGATGGTGGATTTGGTCTCGCCAGTTGGAATTTCGTACAGTACAGGAAACGTTCGCCGTCGTAGCCCACGCCGCGTAAAACTCTTTTCATTTACACCATTAATAGGATGCTTTAAATGATGATTACGGCAAAACGCCGGAGATAAATATGGTTAAATGGTCGAAGAGATGCGGGTTGTTACACGTTACCAAATGATTACTGGCGTGTGTTTCAGTGAAACAAACAAGACGGAATTTCTGTCGGTGAACTATGAGCGAGGTGCCGGTAAACGAACAAATGAGACGTTTTCGGTGGCGAACGTTGTCGAACGATGGTGTGATTCTTCACCTTGCACACCAAGGGAAGGTAAAATGTTTTATTCAGCTCGTTCATCTGTTGGAAGTGTTCCGATGGAGCTATATCACAATGTTAAGGGATGGCCGAATTATGTTTTGCTTTAGTACATGAACCAAAACTAAAAGAGGTATTAATAAAACAAACTTAATAACTTAACATTTAAGAAAACAGACGGCTATTTCGCTGCTGGCTTTCCATACAAACGGTCCAGCCAAGCAACGATCTGTAAAATTTAAAGAAATATAGGCATTCAATTTACATACAACAACTTAACGTTGCCGTCGTTGGCTGTTTTCTCTTTGACGAATGGAATCAGAATCTTTGCTTAAATCACTTTTATAATACAAAATCATGATGGAGGACCTACTAATCATAAAATTTTCCGAGTGCTACCAATGTAAGCTTTTCGAATAGTAGTCAGCTTAGTAATCACCAATGGAAGCTTTTCGAATAGTGGTCAGTTCGAATAGTAATCAGTAATGTACACAATTTTGGCACCTTAAAGGTCTGTCTTGTAAGCATCATTTGTTTTGTAACTTTTATCATCCTAAGCAGGTACTCCTGTTGATCAGATAATGATAAGCGAGTATATTTAAGACTTATGTCATTCTGGTGTGTTGGTCAACGATTCGACTTTAGCCCTCTAATTTATACTTGCTACTGGAGAGCTAACCTACACAGTTCTTATATTTTTGGATTGCCAGAGAGCCTCTACAGAGGAAGAGATACATTTTTTATTCGCCATCTTTATGTTTATTCGTTCTGTTCCGACTATTGTACTTTGAGAGAACATATCCAAAATGAAGATTTGCATCAGAGTTCCTGCGTTGTATGTTGATGTCCTATATAATGTATTACCTTATATAGGAGCTATATATTAGCTCATTAGTCCTGGTGATATTGCTAGGATTAATTCACCATTCTAGTTATATAGCTTTATTATGAGAGCTACTGAGCAAATGCTTGTAAGATTTATGCCCATGTTAACGACAGTTACCAAGGAACTAACTCGTGATCTCTGATTCTGAAGGACCTTTCATTGCATTGTGTGTCACGAGTTCTAATGTTTATTTTCTCATTACAAGCCAACCAGAGTAGTGAAGAAAGCCTAGAACTGTTTGATCTACAGCACACGAGCCAATTGAACAATATTTCCTTTAAACCAAAAGTCATGTTCTAGTTCTCCGGTAACTAATGTGTTCTAGCTCGTTTGAGGCACTATCTCAGTAGTTGAGTAGCATAAGTACATAAGTTTCGTATAACTTCGGGTGCAGCAAATGCCAAACACTACTAGTGAACTTCTCCTATGTGGATGTCTCCTAAACTTATGTTTAGCGTGGTTGTTCATGCCTTAAGCATAAATTATACGCTCAAAGAACAGATCACTGAAGGTCCTTTTAAATTCTAAGAATAAAGCGCATCCCTTTTAGCAAAATTCGTTAGTAAAAGTTGACTGCAGGGATAGCAAACAAACTAACAAAGTGCAAACTTGTTGGGCGAAAGTTTACGAATGTTTCTCCATCGTGTGAAAGTGCATTGTGATGTCATTCGCTAGTTTAATATTGGGGAGACTGTTTCTATCTGGCAGTGCGAGCCATGTTCACCCACTGGAAGCGAAATAGTTTGACGCTCGGACGTGTGGACGCTGGTGGCAGAACTGTGAAACAAGCTTTCTGCATTTAATATTTGCATACAACCTCCACAAACCACCTGACTCCCAGAGCCTTCCAGCACTTTCAGCTGTCCTATTCTGATGAGTCCAGAAAATGGGCTGAGCGAGTGTGCTCCGGGAGGATCGGCAGCAATCATCTTCTTCAATTAGTGTTGCCGTGTGCAGAACCGATGGGATAGAATGCCATTGCTTATTCGAACCACGTTTGCATCCAATTTCCGACGATGATGGCGAGAAATTCTCGGCGGCAATTACTTCGGCGCTGTTGTGCGCACCGAATCCCCGAGGTGTCCGGGCTCGGGCTGGGCGCCTATCGTGGAAGACATATTAGAGCGGAACGGTGGATGAACATCGTCAGCAGCGATGAAACTGATTTCCTTTGGCAGGGTGGCTGGCTGGCAGACCCGATTGGGTTGTTGGGGCGTGAACATTATGCGTGATAGCTTTTCGCTGGTGCCCGACTTTCCCGAGATTTGATGCTGGGAATGCTGACTCGGTTGAAACGTTTCCGGGCATTGGCTCAATTTGCGCCATTCCCACTAGGCCCCCCGGTTATGTTTCAGCAAATTTTATCATGCATGTTTGTGTATTCCTTTCTGGATTCCGAGTGTGTTCTGAGCGGGAATGCATCGAATTTCATGTTTTTTTACTCCCCCCGGGATTGGTACAACTATCGAAACACAAATTATGAACTAATTTTCTAACATGATGCCGTGAACACAAAATCTACACCAATAAACCGTTTAAGCCCAACTCTAGTATAAATTTTCTCGTGTAAAGCTCCGGGTGCAGTGTGCTAAACTACACAGCCCGTCTTGCCCGGTGGGTGGACACCATTCAATTTTAATCAACATTTATGGTCCATTGTGGATTTGCGGATGTTATTTCCGGCCAAATGGCGCATACGCGACGCTAGAGACAATGGCATCAAACGGGAAGAACTGGGGAACATTGTGGCTTCTGGACATTCACCAGCGATGTTGTAGTTGTGTTGTTACGTGTTTTGTGGACCGCTGGCCACTGGCTGTCCACAGTTATTCAGATAGAAATTCGGAGCTAATTATTTGCCCGCAGAATAACTTATTTATGTTAGTATTACATTTTTTAAATCTATTTTTATCAATATTAGATGTAAAGATTTGTTGGATCTTGTCTAAATTAAAACAGTTTATTAGACATAAATTTTGTTGTAGCCTCATAGAATTAATTTTAGTTTTGTGAGGCTTCGTTGCATTGGATCTTGTGCTCCGTACTATGGGATTTATCATTTCTTAATATTGCATCTGATTTTAAATTAATTTCTTTTATCTACAGATAATCGTTGGTATACAGATATTGTCACTCTTGCTAATCAATGTGGTATTCTTTCCGACGGTTTCGACGATTCCGGGCGATTCTTACGGTTCCGGACGATTCCGACAGTTCCGGACGATTCCTACTATTCCGGATGATTCCAACAGTTCCGCTCTATTCCAGACGATTCAAAACTTTTCCAGCAGTTGTTATTGCTAGGGTTCAATATGCTCCGGAGTTGGTTCCGAAAATTATTGGAATCGTTCGGAACCAGCTCAGGTTTTTCGATAATTTTACCCATCACTAGATGAAGTGATTCTGATTATAGCAGGTCAAGTAAAACTAGCTATGTTAAGCAGACACTTGTGTTACATTAATATATTAGAGTTTTTTTCACTAAATCTGTTTAAGTGTAATTTTATACTAAGAATTCATGTTATTTATATTAGGTTTTGGTGTATAAAATTGTATTTACTTTATTTGTTAAAATTAAAATAATGAATTTCTGCAACACTGGAATAGATTGAAAAATAAAATATCACTTGTTGGCAGTGTTATCTAGCCTAGACACATATTTTAAATAATTTCGTTGAATCCAAAACATGCATTGCACATGCTCGGCGTAGAGCATAATAGCATAAAAAACAGCATACCAACCCAAACCACCCCCTAAGCAACGGCACTTTACGCCAGTGTTGTACACGCTCGTGTGCAAATGCGCCATTATCACGGTGCCACGGTGTATTTAATTGCATTCTATTTCGATTTTAATGATCATTACCCGGAGGCATATTGTAATTGTATCCACGGATTGCATCCACTGCAGTACAAGCACTGTACCACGGCGTATGTGCCACGCATACGTTAGGGATCGGTTGGCCCGTCGGATGAAGTTTCCCGAGGTCCCGGGTTCTCCCCACAACAAAGGTACAATGGGTGGAAATAGAAGAAGAGAGAGAGAAAAAAAAAACCACCCAACCCATCCAGGAACACGGGTGCAGCGCAATGTGGCCGCCCGCTAGACCGCTTGGATCATAATCATTAAAGCATTGCCCGTGGGTCTTCGTTCGGTTTCGTTTTTGTTTCGATTTTTAATTAAAATACAACGCTGCAAAATGCGTTCACGTTGTTTGCGTCCCTGTGTGTGTGTGTTTGTTTCGGGGACTGTTTACGCAGCAAGTTTATTGCACTTTAAATTAGACGCCAGCTGGCGACGACTTTGCGCGGATGGAGACGCATATTCGCATCTCCCTTTTCCTGTGTCTGTGGCGGCTTGTTTCGGTCCTGGAATTGTACATTACACACGCTATTTTGCCATTGCCGAATCCACATTGTTCGTCTAGTTCAGAGCCTAGAATTACAGCATCGATTGCGGCAAGGGTTTCACCATCTTGCTGAATCACACACCTGAAGGGCACCTGTGGAATGGGATCCACAATTTAATTATCGAACCGCATTATCCGTAGCAAAGCAATTCTGACGCAAATTCAATATTCGGATCACCTTTAGCTAGCCGATCGCTGGGTACTTCAATCGTTTGCAACTGAAAGTTGACAATTTCTTCCAAATGCACAACACGCCTCGGTGAACACTTTGACATTCCATCAGCGCTTCGGGATAGGTTTATCACAGGTTTAATCCGATTAATGCGATGAAACGGATGGTTTTGCTAGAATTTGGTTTTGCAAAACCATCCATTTCCGTTTGATGATGGAGCAGCACGGTTCGTGCAATTGGTATTTGACGATGGGGAATATTACGATTGACGGTTGTTGCTTGCTTTCCTTGAAAGCGACATTTTACTAGTTTTATTAATGGCATTTCGATGGAACAGTTGTTAGCGGATTATTTTAATAGCGTTTTTCTTTGGTTGCTCTTTCTGGCGAATTCGATGCATTCTTTTATCTGATAATGTAAATTGATTCATTGAAACATATCACCAGAATTCCAGAAAACGATATAGTTATTATTATGGCTTTAGCGACATTTAATTGGAATATTGTTTGAATTTTGAGCTGCTGCGAATAAGAATTATTGGATACAGTATTTAATGATGATTCAGTTAACAATCCTCAATTCTTACTTTTTGGTGCTCTAAACAAAAAATTTTATAGTTAAACTCAGAGATACATAAGTTGTGCATCAGCATTAGATACACTAATCAAATAATTTTTTGTCGAATTTCATTGTCAGCCCAATTCCACCCTCTTTTGCTAATATCTCGAACAAGCTTAGACAAATAAAAATCTACTATCGTAGCTAATTCATCATCTCTCATCCTTGGGATGAGTTGCGTAAGAACGTCGCAAGTCAACCCATAATCGAAAACGTCATGATTTGTATGACCGATACACTGCCGTATAACGAAACAATCAAAGCGATTTTGTGACAGCAGATATTTTGAATTGCTGTCAGATTAAATTCTGTCAGTGCTGCCTGTTTCATAACCTAACATTATATGTGTTTTGGATGATTCTTCTTCAATCACTTCGGAACTATTCGTTCCGGAACTATTCGAAGGTTCTTAAGACCTCTTCCAACAAAGAAGAGACTCTTGTCCAACTACCGTCTCCTGGTAGATTCAATCTGCGCTATTAAGAAGCAAAAAGGAACAGGATACCTAATGCATTAAATAGTTTATTCCTATTATGACATACGAGTAATCGAGTGGATCGATCTCTTGAGAGTTCAACCCAAATTTAAATTGTTCTTGACCTTCTTCTTACGCATATGCTTGTCTGATAAAATTACTAACAGACTAGAATTTCCCTATTCGAACATTGGATCAATAGCGTTAATTTGTTACAAGTCTCTCATTCGTCTATCATTCATAGACAGAACATGGAGTGCACATTCAAAAAAGCACTCTACTCGATGTTTTAAACCAGAAAATGCATTCCGTTTTTAATTGGACGATAAGCTAAATTGTGACAAAACCGTCACACACCTACACAGACGAGCGCAACGGGGTCCCACAAAAAAGAGGCTTGCGCGTGAGTGAAAGCAAGCGATAAACATTTTTACAACGAAATCTGTGATCGGTAATAATTACCACGCTCGGTGATCGGAGATTAGTGAGACACCGTAAATCATCACGCGTACAGCCAGCCTACACACGCGCCACCAGTTGGACCTTGGTTGGAGGCACCTTTACTCAAAAGAAATAAATGGACCTGACATCTTGCGAACATTCGGAACATTTCTGACCAGACAGCCGAACGGTTCGGGACAACTCCTAGCCGTGGTCCATTCGATTTCCAGATAAACGGGTTAGCTGGCGACGTGTTTTAGTGTGTTTTTTTTAATGTGTGCTCGGATAATAAATATTGTAGTCTTGTTTTTACTGCTGCTGCTGCTGCTGTTTCTGCTGTTGACTGCTGCTGCATTTCCAGGTGATAGTTAACATTCCATCTTTTTTTCACTCTCTTTCTCTTTCTATAGTTTGTATCTGATATGAGCATGGATGCAACAAATTGAAATGCATTTCTTGTAGGTTCTTTTGATGTACGATGTGACTGAATTGCTGTTTGAGAAATTGTCTATTGTAAAGGCTTAAAGACTAATTACTTGACTAAGTAAGTAAGACTAAGTTATTGACATTTTTTTAATGACCTTACTGAAAACAGTCGATCACTTTTAAATCATTTGCATTAAGTTGATTAAGAAAAATAGTTATTTTTTCGAGAAGCACATACTTATGATATAAAACTTGTTTTAATTAAGAAAGTTTAATTAAGCAACTACTCTTAGTAGAAAGAAATTATATAAGTTTACTTACTGCTTTAAGCGGAGTAGAGCCCTCAGTTATATTTGAATATAGTAAAATTAAATTAACATAAAACTATCGACAAAAATTTCTTTAAAATAATATTAATTTCTAAAATAGTGAAATAAGTATTTTTTGAATTTTTCAAATAATTTTGCCATTATATAAAGATAATTTTATACTGGTATTACTTTAACCAAATGGTGTTCAAAACTCCTTTCTGAACTCCGTAATCCTCGACAAGAGTACAGACGGGATGAAGATTCATTTAAGCAACTGCCATTATAGGAAGCCAATTTTATGAAGAATTAAATCACTGTAAAGTTTACTCAATCGTTCAAGCGTAAGTAGCTGGAATTAATAGAGATTTAATTAATTTCGTCACCAGATTCTTGTCGCTCTTTCCTCGCGTCCACTCGCCAAAGAGAAAACTCGTAACTTTCACGATTAGTTACTGTCTGTCAGCAGTCAGCATCGCCGCTTGGGTGGCGATTACAAATCGATTCCATCTTCCCGAGTTCGCTAGCGCTATAATAAGTGAGACAGCTTCACCGGCAGCTTTAACTAGTGCTCGTTAAGTGCAGTTTTATAGAAATCATGCAGCAATCACTGCGACAGTTCCAGCAGCGTCGTTTACATTTAACCCGCTCGGCGTCATCTCATTACTTCGTCCAAAAAAAAAAAAACGGGAACAAAAACGAAGGGTTAATAATAGTTGCGGAACTCGTGAACAAGACTTGCCCGATAGCATTGTTTATTGGAGCATAAAAAAAGCGCTCCACTGGGTTGGTATCATGCGACGAACATCGTAAAGTTCCTGACGCGCTTCACGTAATCGCTCAGTCGCACATCAAGCGTCAAACCCGTCGATAGCATCAACTACCAACGTAGCAAAACGACGTAGCACGCCGTGAACATTGGTAGGGTTTTAGTACTGGCAGTAGAATTTAAAACCGCCCGACACTAGATTCATCTGCTTTATAGCATCCTAAATGCTGGCTATTTGTTTTCCTGGGGAAGGAAGAATTCTTCCACTTCTGCCAGGATCTCGTCGCGACATGATTACACTGCCAATAAACTTTAATCACTGCAGGGGATTACTTGCCGTGCTAAGCAAGTGCCCGGGAATAGTGCGAGTAATATGTTTGTTGTAAACATTTGACTGAAATCATTTGTGCTGAATATTGTTCAAAACCCAATGTTTTTAACATTAAAATAACGATTATAATTTAATGACAATCATCATGTACAGTATTATCGTCTCCTAGATCACCAGCTGAAATAGTTTAAAGGTTGCCTAGTTTATCAGCTCAACATACCGATTAGGTCGCTGCGCTTTAGCTTGCACGCTTTGCATGTCGGATGTGCAAAAGAGCAACCATGTATGTCGTCATGTACCGACTACTGACCAATGTTTTAAAGACGCTTCTACTGCCGCGAAAACATCGACCCCCCTCGGTGCCGGCCGGCGTACATGTCGCGTGATGTTTTGCTGTTTTAGCGCAGAAAGTTGCTACCAGCCCTGGCTGGATCTGGTAGCTGATTTATTGAAACAGTATGTATTTCCAGCAGCTTAACGAAGGGCAATCGCAGAAGCATCTAACGAGAATATGGCAAACAGAAACGAGATAGAGAGAGAGAGAGAGAGAGAGAGAGAGAGAGAGAGAGAGAGAGAGAGAGAGAGAGAGAGAGATTACGAGCGAATGTACAAAGTGCGATGGCGGCGCCGTACGGTGTTTGGTGAGCTTTGCGTGTGCAACCATAAGGGCAACAGATCTTGACAAAATTGGCTTGTGTATGTGCTATAATTAACAAAAAGTGCAAAGTTTTTACACTTGCACTATACTTAATGGAAATTATTTTGAAAAAAGAAGAAAAAAGAAAGGAAAAGAAAAAAAAGGAAAGAAAAGAAAAGAAAACAAAAGAAAAGAAAAGAAAAGAAAAGAAAAGAAAAGAAAAGAAAAGAAAAGAAAAGAAAAGAAAAGAAAAGAAAAGAAAAGAAAAGAAAAGAAAAGAAAAGAAA
>STHB01000010.1:8477969-8539023 GCA_018908115.1 Anopheles rivulorum
ATACTTATACTTATACTTATACTTATACTTATACTTATACTTATACTTATACTTATACTTATACTTATACTTATACTTATACTTATACTTATACTTATACTTATACTTATACTTATACTTATACTTATACTTATACTTATACTTATACTTATACTTATACTTATACTTATACTGCATTTTCACGGTATTGCTTGTTCATTATTAGAAAAAGAACTCATTAGAAATGTGATATTCATTACTTCCAAAGCATTGCAATTTGATACTAATTGTGTCCTTGAATATTTGTTCGATAAATTCATTTCAAATTGCAATTAAATTTAAATCCCTTGTACTCCTCGAAACTACATAATCAAATCAAACCAAATCACAATACCCTCTACCCGATTCTTGCCGAAGCAAGAGTACCACTAATTGTTGCTAAATGTAATACTTCCCTCAATTTTCCAGGAAAACACAAACTCAGCTTGTTTGCTTGAAAATTATCGAAAGGTTCCATCCACAACCGATGGTTGCAGAGGAAGCGATCACATTTCCCTGGCTCGTATATCTTGCCCACCGGAAAACCACGTGCACGCACGCCCTATTATGCCAATAGGATGAAAATTTCTTGGCACCGTGCCACCACTACCCGACTGCTTGTTCTCAACCAACAAAATTCTAGCCGTACCATCCTCAAAAGGACGAAAGAAAGGACCAGAGCAAGGAAGTTGTTTCCTAAGCCATTTGCTCACACGAGTAGCATCTTGGCTTTCGCCAGCGGACTGCAAGACAAAATGACAAAAGACGATTCGTGGTGATTCAGGAAACAGGGAAACTACTACCGCACATAAAACATCCTCACATGCGTCCTGGCAAAAGCGGGTAATTAAAGTTTTCCCCAAGTGGGACTTGTGGCGACCAAATCCATCCCTTTTCCGGTGTGACTTCATGTGTCCGTGTGTGTGATGTGGTATTCCCTTCAGCGAAGGATTTCGCACCGTGCAGTAAAGGCACCCGGTCAATTGTGGAAGAATGATGGCGAACGGAATCCCGCCTCTTGGGAGTGCGTCCGGAGATGGTCCATGGATTAATTTATCGCTTATTTGTTTCCTTGGCACGCTTCTTCCTCTGCTGTTTGGTGATTTCTTCCGAGTGGAAACGGGTGGCAGAGGGTTGTGGGTCTGTGGTTTTCCTTGACCTTCCCGTGGACCCGTGGATGGTATCGGGTGGATGTAAGTTCTGGCAAACTCTCACATCCACAACCCTGGAATACATGTTACGGCGATACGCATCGACTCGATGGTTGGAAAATTGCATGTTTAATTGACGAGATTTGATCAGATTTAACAATAAAATTATGCAAGTTTACTCCCGGTATTGCAGCAAATGTATGCAGCACTCATTGACTTGAGTATCGGAAGTGGATGTAGAATAATTTAATCAATTCTTGGCAAGTTGTTTAGTGCTTGCTTCAAACAGCTTTCACTCCCTATTTCTCTGTTTCATTTGTTCTTTCTGCCGTACAACAGTGAGAAAAGGTTGTAAAACAATGTTTACTTCTTATCTTATGTAAGTAAGTATTTAAAATTCGTAAATAATCACATTTGTAAGTTAGTAAAGGATCAAATTCATATCGGAATAATTTTACTTCATTTTTAAATACTTTTTCTACATTTCATTACTTGCAAAGTAGTACGTTAACTGTGGAATAATTCTATCTTATTTATAATAAAATATTTTGCAAAATAATGTAATTTGCAAATTAATACATTTCGCACCAAATATCCAACCTTGCACATAGAATTGTTCTAATTTTATCCAATTTTTTTTTTTTTTTTTTTATTATTCCAATTTTAGTTTATCTCAAAACTCAACTTCTAACACAATCATTACGGATAAAATGACTTTTAACAGTTGTGTTTTCATTTCATTTTGTTTTCAGTTTTCATTCAGTATTAAATTCTTTTTAAATCTTATCTTATATAATCTAATTTAATTTAATTTAAAATGATATTATTTAATGAGGAAATTAGTACCAAAATGTATGATTATATTAGTTATGGGTTTTGAAACATATTTTACCTGAATCTTTTGTTTGTTTTATGCATAATATACTGTTCAATTGTTACAAAAGAAAATGATTTAAAATTTCGTTAAAAAATATAATTTTTTGTTTTTGATTCATAGCGAACGGCCAGGCCGAATTGCTAAACATATTTTTTATGTTTTACTTACTTTTTTCATTTCTACAAAAAAAAACAAGACAAGAGTCTTTAAGTTGTTTTGCAAAAAGCTTCATCACTTTCAAGCAGTTCGTTACGCTGATTATTGAAATTAATTTCTATCTCTTGTTAAATCGTTTGCTCGCTCCTTCATTTGGTTCGTGGTTCCTTCATCTTCTTTTCGTGCTTCAAGTTAATGTTTCCCTTGCCGCCCAACCGAGCGGTGGCAGTGAAGTGACCCGGCACGGTAGAAGGTATTTAAGGTCATTTAGTTTAATTTATCGTGACAATGGAAGACAGTTTCCTACCGAGACAAGATTTATAGTGACATCAGTTAAAGCGCCACTTGCTGGTTTCGGTTTCGGCTAGCCTGCACACACATACATACGCACACAGCTGTACACATACACACACACACAAAAGTATCGGCGAGTCGGTATATCTACATGACCGGGAACAGAAGACTCGTGTCGTCCTGCAAAATTGCACCATCGAACTACTAATCCGGACCGAATGGGTAAGAAAGTAGAGTTCCACCATGCATTGCTGCCCACCCGGTGCCCATGCTCAGCAAAGTGCACTGGCAGAGCGTGTGTGTGTGTGTGTGTGTGTTGGTTAGGCACAGCAAAATAGGTTCCACCCGTTTCAGGGCGGTGATCGGCTTTCATGCGCGCGACATGTTGGCTGAAAATTGATTTCATCGATTGCGCTGTACCGCCCGGGTCCACTGCAGCCAGTAATTGTCGTTTACCATCGATTCCCGGACCCGATTTGCGGGAGAATAATCCGCGACCGGCAAGCTTTCGTACCAATCCAACACTGAACGTTACCTTCTTGCAGAAAGTGGTCGGAAAGTCGATTGATTTATCGAACAGCCAACCAGGGCACCGATCTGCCGTCTAAGACAATCGAATGAAATCGGAAACATTCATCTGCTGCACGTACGGTTTGCGATAGCATTTATTGTGCACCAACTGCTTCCACTCGCCGGTGCCATACCCACCTGCCATTCAATTGGCAAATACTTGAGCACTGGCCGCACGTTGACGTAAAGCCTTTCCGCGGTTTGTGTCATAATTGTGTTTCCGAATCAATCGAACACGGGAACCGGGTAATTGGCGGGTGATTTGTTTTCCGATTGCAGTTAAATTGATTAAAATTTCCCACCCACCCCCAATGTTCTCGGGTGGTGCAATCGCGTGATACAAATTGACACGAGCGAAACGATTGAATTAACTCCGGCACTGTTGCTTTGCGTGGCACAACGCTAGGCAATTCGAGAGAAAATATAATTGAGGATGCGAGCTTAATCACGTGTTGATTGGAAAAGCTCGTTGCTATTTTGATACAAGCTTAAAGGGATAAAAGAAGCACTAGAATGGCTTGTTACACTTCTCCTTGTTAGAAACAATTAGTACAATTCTAAACATTTGAAAATGAATCTTATTGGCTGTTCGAAACGATCAAATCAAATCGTGTGTTTGGCTGATTGCATACCTTTAGGCGTATAACTTGCACAGGAAGAAAATGCATGCCGCGATACATTGAAGATTAAAGATAAACAATAAAGTATTGAATAAAGCCCAAAAATCAGTTGATTAAAGCATAAAGCTTGTCTTTTGTTTGCAGATATTCATTCAGAAGAATAGAAAAAACATAAAAATACCCAACATTACGATAGTGGACGGTTGGTTTAAGCGAAGAAAACAAAAAAACACATTCATTCTCTGAAAGCATTTCCTTCCCTGCTTTGTGAATCGCGTAGCGCACCGAAAGAATGAACAGAAGAAACACACCCAACATTACCATTAAGCCCGGAAACGACCTCAAAATCCTCTCAATCAATCAATTGAATTTTCTACATCCGTTGAATTGGAGCCGTTTTGCTTCTGCTGGTGCTGATGCTGGTGGTGTTGCGTCTGCTTAGCATTCCACTCTCGCCGGTTTGATTCGAGTTCACGTTTTGTATGCCACCAGAGCTTGCGCAACCATCGCAAAATGCAAAAATAGTTCGATCCTTCCTAGGATCGCCGGGTCGGGTCGGGTCCGGCATCGCCACCCCGTTCATCAAGACAATGGCACAAGAACGGTGAGACGAATCGACAGAAACTTCGGATGGCGGGTCGGATACTCGACTCGGCATGCGTTGATTTGAATTCCATCGCTTCGCACTGGTACACGGCGTCTTAATGCACCACTTCTTCGAGCGGAGTTTTTGCCCCAAACCCATGTCGAACGGTCGAATCCAGAGCCTCCGGAGTCGCAAGCAAGAGACTCATTTTCGAATTTAATTTTCCGATCTGACATGCTTTCAATCAGCTGGGGTCGGGTATTGCTGGTGGCTGACTGCCTTGCTGTTGGGTGGGATAAGAAAAGCCTTTATTTCATCGAGAGTGAATTTGATCGCGGGACGCGTGAAAACAGAGCAGAGCGGTCCGGGGAAAAAAAAGGCGAAAAGAAAGCAGCAACGATTTAGCATTCGTCATTTGGGACCGCAAACGACGAACCATTATTCTTTCCATGTCCGCTTGTGACGCTGGCAGCTGGCAGACATTCGCAAAAGGCGTGAATTCGATTTGCGGGTCGATAATTCACCACGAGCTGACGAATCGAATTACGTCCGGGTGACAATTTTTCTTCCCGCACCCTGTGTGACAGCTAAAGGAAGTGAAGATTTATCTCCAGTTGACTGACAGGTACGTTCGGGTTTGTTGAGTAGCTGGAAAGGGATTTGCTGTGTTGGGCGTTGGAGGTTTGGCGATTGGTACCGAATGATGGAATGGAAAACTTTAAGCTCGTTTGTCGTTCAATGAATGAATCGTATAACGATCTGCTTAGTAGAACTAGTTTCCAATATGCGTTATACAAACTTAAATCGTGCAACTTTCATTTTGAATAGTATTCCTAACTATAATACATGTATATTGCGCCAGTGAACGGCATTTGCTTAATTTGAAGTTTAGGAAACATTCCATTTCTTAATGATGATTTTTTTATTATTATGGATGATATGAAGGTTAAAATAAAGTTAAGATTATCTATTGATAGTTTTCAAATCAGAAGCGTAGCTAAGGAAACATTTTTTTCGTTACTAGTAGGAATGATGTGGTACCTTAAGTATCCTTAAATGAAGTCCCATTAGCGTTAATGAATTTACTAAACACGGCAATGCTTGTGAGAGAGATACAAGAAGAGTCAATAATATCGCAATTAAATTTCTCAGAAATGTCGAGATCAAGAAATTCAAACTCTCGATGTAATCATTGACATTCACTATGGAGGACTTAGATAAAATCAGTACCGTGAGTACTCAGTAATCAAACAGAAGGTTTCATAGTTTCCAATTTAGTTATATAACATGGCACTGGAAAGAGATGTGGGAATTACGAACTTTGACATCTGGGACACGATGAACATCCTATCACTTTAATCTCTTTAACTTAACCTAGACATCTACAGAGATACATCCGTGATGATGTGCAAAGCGTACAATAAACTTAACCAAGACGCCTTAAGTATTGAACTGAGCACCAATAACTCTGAGGAACTCTGGAATTGGTGAGCTGTCCATCAAATACTTTGGGTTTTTAAGTAACTATTTTTTAGGGTAATTGTACACCACTGAAGGCTAAATATCCTAAAAAGTTTCCATCAATACATTACATGCAAGATATATTACGCAATTTCGGAGTCCTCCAGTACTTTTCTATGGGCACGAGTTATTTCTGGATTTCAGTGGAAACATACGTACAGGTATGGGATGTACCAATATCAGTCTTACCCTTCTCAAACTTAACCAGGAAGTAACCTCGCTAACGACCCTTTCTTCACAAGACGCAATTGAGCACGGCGTGCTTGTAAGCTGGATCCAATGGAACTACAATTGTCAAAGATGTTGTGCGATTTCCCAAGAATGAATGATTGCATCAAGCTCTTTTGTGCATAAATAAACTAATAGTTAATACAATAAAATTATTGATATAGTGTCTAATAAAATTCGACAAAATTATTGTGGAATTGTGTTGTACTTCCAAAATCACAATCATACCTGTACCGATTCGGCCAATTATTTGGTAGTCTCTAACTCGCAGCTGACATATTACATCAACAAAACCAGTAAAATCCTTGCCATTCCAGACAGAACAAACAGCGCTTTAGTGGAATCACTGAAACGTCTACAAACACGTTGCTGTAATATTCCCTTCCGAGATGTGCATGTGTCAGCATACCCTCAATTTTTTCCTCGCAACGTACATTTCGATCCCGTACGGCAAGGCCACACCATCTTCCCTGCAGGAAGAACCCGCTCCTGCAGTCGCCCGCTTGCTGCCTAATACCTGCCACGGAAAAGAAAGAAAATGTCATCCCATATTAACGTTACTGGCACGTCCAAACTATAACAATAATCTAATAGCTAATGGGGACATTTGCTTGTACTGCGGGCGTCCCAGTCATATTCCAGGTCTGCTCTCCCTATCTGACTGCCATTTCCCGATCTCCCACCGTTTCTTTTGCTACGTGACCGACACTCTTCACGTACGTTTTGCACCTTTTGATCTGATGCTTTTCCTTCGGCAATTGCAGCTAACAAAAAGGAATCCATCTTTCACCGGTGTCGAAGGGCAAATGGTTAAGGAAAAAATCCTGGGAGGGGGGAGGGGGGAACGAGGCTTTTTCCTTTTTTTTTCTTTTCTTCTTGCTTGCTTCGAATGTCCAACAAGAAGTTAGTTGGTCATCCGTTTGAGGCACCAGAAGACTTGGTGTGCGTTTATGTTTTTTTTTGTTAGTTCTCTCTCTCTCCTGCTCTTCGCTTGCTCAATCATCTTGGCCAGCATGGTCTTGGAATCTTTTGTTGCGTTAGTTTCATTCCGCCTGTCACATGTCTTTGGCAATCGTCGTTCGGTTAGCGTTTAGCTTCCTTTATATCAGCCAACATTCATCTTCTGCACGTCGGCCACACAAACCGTCGTGTCGTCGTCGTCGTTAGGGCCTCGGTGGTGGGGGAGGGAGGGAGCAGTAATTTCCCCACCTCCATTCCACTCCCCCCCTCCCTTGGTAAGGAAAAATTCACATCCACCCTGTACGAAGGAAGTGTTATCACGTGGAAAAGTTCAAAGCTACGACAATCCTGCCAAGGGCGACAATCTTCCAAACCGACTACTGGGGGAAGGGACCTGGTGGTGTAGGGTGGGAGGAGGAAGGGAAAACTTTTCCCTCCTTTGGGAGGGAGGGGAACTTTTCTTCTCGGGTGAAATTGTACACTGCGGCAAACGATGGTGCGCAAGCATTGTCGAGGGAAAAACGTTACAATTTATTATGTACTTGGAATTCATGGTGAAGCACAAAGCGAACGCTTGCACCCCTTTTTCGGTTGGAGATGTTAGAAGCAAAGTAGGTGAAGAGAAGGTGAAAGGGAGGGAGGAGGAGAAAGGGAAACAAACGGGGACACCAATGCGACATATGTTTAATGGAGCTCGTTTAACTACGGTTGCCAGCCACCTTTCCGGTGGCAGCGTCTTTGCGCCAATGTTTCGCGCCAGTGTGTCACGATAGTTTTGCCCGGCTGCAGACACGTGAGGAATTTGCACGTTTTCTTTAGAGTACCAGCGTGATCGTAGTAGTAGCAGCAGCAGTCAGTTACTTCAGTACAGAGCTTTCCAATGCCGTCGTACGGTGTGATTAAATAAATATTTACCACGAGCGTATCCGATTTTCCGAAGAAGCGCAAGAGGTTCGGACAGAAGACGAGGAGTTCTTACCCAACCAACCCGACATCAGCTATAAGGGCGAGGATAATAGTTTTAGTAAGATGTTTTCGGTCCAAACGACGAACGATCCGGGATCCACCGTGCTGGCGATGTATGACCAACATGTTCTCGAAGGAATCGACCAGCAGGATATTTCTGTGTAGTTGTGCAGGCAAAAGTTTACCAAGACCCTGCTTATGGTTTTGCAGGCCGGTTTCGACTGTATTTTAGGGTTGTTAAACTCGAACGCAAGGAAAAGCTCACCATTAGCAAACAAAACCCTCCCATTTCGTCTCCATCTTCAACAAAAAGCTTCGTTCCTCCGGCTTGGGGGAACAGATTGCTATGTCCAATTAGAAAATGACCGAAGACGTCCGTGGGAGTGGATCTGTTAAGTTAGATCCACTTATCGCTTACGGTAGGAAGGAATTTAATTAGAGTACACAATCTGCTCCGCTGCTCATGTGGAGCACGCTTCGGAGGTAATTAAACGGTATCACAGGTATATTTGCCGAAAACCTCCCCCGAACCGGGTTTTGGCCAAGTTGTGTAAGAGATTGTGTAGGACAGTTTGACTGAGCTTTGTGTAATCTGAACGAACGTTACGAGAATGGTGTAATGTTGTACCATGCCGTTAAAAGATGCTGAATTGATGCGTTTGTTTAGTGCATGCTGAACATAATTTGTCGATGCTTTTATACTTTAGTATGGATGAAGAGCCATATTAACCATATACTTGTTTCATGGTTCAAACACGTGTTGAATGGTTACTTTAGTTTAAATGGGAATTAAAAAGCAAATGTTATATTTTAATAACATCAACCAATGAAATAACCTTACGTCATACCCAAGAGTAGCTTGTGCTTGCCAAAAGGACGGAATTACTTTTTAAGTTATAACGCTAAGTATACAGTTCCTAACATTCAAAGCTATAAGAATGGAGCATTAATACTTGTAACTATTATGATATAAAGGAATCAATATAATAGTTTTTAGGAAATTTACAATCTAAATAGGTGCCTATAGCCAGCATTAACTCCGAGTTAGTTCCCCAACCACGTCCCATTTTTTCAGGCACTGTTTGATGAAAATTACCGACTTTATGATTCGATGGTAACTGCTGTTGTCATATTATGTGATACCTTAAGATTATCAAATTTCTAAACTAGGAGATCTCTCTTGTATGGAGATTTGAACTGGAAAAGCTTCCTTGATTTGATGTAGTTGAAAACGTAGCTTATCAAATGTCAATTTAATTTTTATTAGACTTATAGTCACATCTAAATAGACTTCACAGTACCGAACCAAAGAAGCAGAGATATGATAGCTCAAGATTCCATTACAAGTCATTTTCAGCCAGTGAGACTGAGCAATTTCTTGAGGATGTGCTTGGTAAATGTACATCAGCGAACTTTTTCTGTGGCCTTGCAGTATTCTTTAGAGATAATCAAGGATCGAGTCCGGCTGCTTCACTATTTCTTTAATGACTAATTGTTGTCTCCAAACAATCGGCGAGCATATGAATTAGCTGTATTCTCCTTAGAAACTGATCCGTATAAAAGGGGTGTTTTGCCCTAAGTATCTGAATCTTTCCAATACCCAGTAGTATCATGTGGTATATGTAGCGCTATATATTATCCTCTCTATCATGACAGCTCGCTGTAACCTGATAAATGTTCTGAACGCTTCGAACAAAGAGATTCACCAATATGTCCGAGGACCAGAGTCCACTAAATTTACGCTCCAGTCTTAAAAGATCTACCTTATCGTAAATTCAACACACCGAATAAACGAACAATCTTCGCATGAGACGAATGTTTGCACTATCTGTTCCACAACTGTGAGCTAACAAAAAATCAAACTAAAATCATCACTCCATCACTTCCCGTGCTAATGCTCGGACCGAAGGTGCTCGAACCCGGTTAAACTGTTTGCAGCCACTGGCACTGGTGGCTCACCAAGCTTAGACAAACAAAAACCAAAAACCCTCACGCCCCAGCACCCGATGGCAGAAGAACGGTTCCACAATAAAGTTGCCAGAATAAATGGGTGATGGGCGCTCGTTCGGTGCACTCTTCCCAATGGCTTCCGGCAAGCAGCAACATCACACAGGAAAGGCAGATTCAACTGCATTCAACCTTACCTGGGTAGAACGCTCGGTAGCAAAAAAAAAAAAAAAAGGACGAATATGGTACAAACTTGCGGAAAGGAATAAAATGCGCTTCTGCATTGTTTTTACACCATTTCTCTTCGCCTTGTTTTTTTTTGTGTGTTGTTGCTTCTTTCGAACGGATTTCGAACGAAATGAAGGTTTTCCTTCGGGAGGGTTTCGACATTCAATAAATTATACAAACACAATGTGCGCACTTGCGAGCGCTCGGTTACGTACCGGGACGTACCGGCGTACACCTTTTTCCCCGATGCACTCGGTGGAAAATGGCCGAGCGTTGAGTTTTCACCCATTTGCCCGGACACACAGAGACTCGGCAAAAGTCGTTAAGCTTTCATTGGGGGAGGGGATTTTTGGGAGTTTGGGTTTTTTTGTGTGTTTTTAAAAAACTACAGAAAAAGAGAAAGAAGTCGTTCTGAAGCGAGCATAACGGGTGGTCCACGACTCCTCGACAAAGAGTCGCGTTCAATTATACAGTGGCGTCGGAACATCGTTCTTTGTTTTCGAGTTTATTATCAATGGAGCATGGACGACGAAACAAAAATGTGTTTGTTATGTTTTGGTGAATTACTTCAAATGTGAAAATTTGCTTCCGATATGAACTTGCGGGCATCGAAGAGTAAGTTAAAAAGAGCTTTCATTGTTAATGCTTTACGTTAGCACTTTCGTACATTAGTTTGATTGTTTCTGCACAAATTTGTTGGGTTTGAAAAAAAAAACGAACATATCCAAAAGCATTAATTCTTGACTGATTACATATTCCCACCAGCCACACTTATCGTTTCCGCTTGCACATATAAATATTTGTTTCCCTATGACACAATTTTGACCAAACTCCCCCAAAACGAACCCCGTGAAAAGTTTCTAAAACCCACCCCGAAACAAGTTGTTAAATGGCTCGTTTTAGAAGTTTACCAGTGAATTTATTTCCCCCGAGAGTGTTGAGAAAAGGTCTTTGCTGCGCAAAAAAAAACAAAGGGTTCAATAGCGCCATTTCTAGGGAAGAGAATTATTTTACGAAGCAATAGTTGTTTCATAACTTTTAGGGGTAGCACTGTGTTATTTCCAGTTTAGATTTAGAAGCAATCAGCGATAATCAAGTTTGAGCAAGACCTTTGAGAAGGTAAATACGTGTACTACATATTGAACATTGTTTAAGATATTGATTACTATATTGAGCATGAAATAGAATAAGTTTTATGTATATTTTATATGAACCACGTGGAATATCCTTTTTTTTGGAAATATAATTTTTATTTTGTAGAAACTTTCCCCTAACACAGCACAAATGCTTTTAGCATGCAGATTCTATTTCCCTTTTTGGGTGTAGATCTCCACTTTTTCAACCGCAATGAAAAATCCATTTCCGGCGTTTTCGGGGCAAAACCAAGTGCTGCTCGCAGCTTCCGTCATGTGATAATATATTTCAGGCGCTATAATGTGCTTTTCGGGGGAGTTGGTTGGTTGGTATTTCGGAGGCTGTACTAAGCCTCGAACCATTGGATGGAAAACATCTTTCCCGCGCACACTCACACACACACACACACACACACATACACACATGGACACAGGCTTACTAATGCCGCTGATGATGATTGCATTTTAATACAACACATGTCTGTTCGCAGCCCTTCAGACGACGCCACCGTTTCCGTGTGGAGATTGTGTAACGAGTCGTTGCGTGGTGCCAACGAAATCCATTTTTATCCACAAATGTTCCCGTTCCTGCTGCAAGTAGGTTCCAAAACGCAAGCAAATAGACCACGAAAGCATGTAAACTAGAACAGTTCGCTTAAATTTGGATCCGTTTGTTTTCTGAGAACTGCAACTTTGCGGACATGCACAAAAAGATGTTCCTAAATTAAGAATTTATCTCACACAAAACAGTGTTTTTAAACTTAGTTTTACCAACAAAAATTACTCCATTCTAAAATCACCCTACAATCGTGTAGAAAAGTCGTACAGTGAAAGGCAGGAAGCGGAATAACATGTTACAAGCAGTGGACATCACACTTCAAGCCAGGGTCTTGTGGGAAAATGTTTTCATCAAAATATTGTTATACTCATTTCTATTTTTATGACCCGAGCAGCTCGCACCAAAGGACCCATCTTATCCATTTTTTTTCTAGCAAACCAAGCCAGTTCTCCAGAACGGAGGTCCTTGCACCGTAGAAAAGCTATCACACCGAGGGAAAACGTTTAAATATTGCGGTGGTAAAATCGTAATATTTTTTCTCTCTCCTATTATTCATGCTTCCAGTCGCGTGACACGTTCCAGCCGGTTAACATTGACGGAAGGCCTCTCCCTGTAGGGGAGGCCATCCCGTAGGTAGGATGGTATAATTTTTAATAAGCTCTTTCCGTAAGATTGTGACAAACGGCAGTGGCCCCTTTTTTTCATGGGTCCAATGAAAGTAAACGTGCGCCAACGGTTTCCTAAGGTCGACCAGCGAAAAAAAACGTGCGAGGAAAAAGTAAAACCAGCTCCCAGCCATCAGCTTTGTAACATTTCCGTGACAGTTTCGCCCGTGTCATCCCGCTAGCATCAACTGCTTGACGAGGGAACGACTTTTGCTGTCGTAAATCTGCCGGGAAGCTGTAAATCTGCTGTTCTGCACTGCTGTGTGATGGAATTACCGGGCACAAAGCTGTTTCACCTCCTTCAAAACTTCCCCTCCCGCACTCGATCGTGGACCCAAAACCTTGAAGGGCGTCCTTCAAGGAGCATGCTTCCTTTTTGATGCTTCCCTTTTGTGGAATACCAATAGGGCCGGTGAGCTTGGCCAATGTCAATGATAGCAGCGATAAAGTTCGAGCGATACGGAAGCCTTGTAAGATGCTGACTTTTCTGTCAGGCTCGTAAAATTTCAATTTCGCCTTACATGGGCGTACAAGCGTAACGCACAGTAACGTACCGAGTGTGGACGCATTTTTCACACCAACCATTATAATGGGTAGGCAAATAGAACACTCATAAATTGTGTTTTGCTTGATGAGTTTGCTCGAGACAGGTGCATCACATTACACCTGAGCACGGGTTTTATTGTAATCAGTATTTTGCCACAGCTGAACTGTTTCCAACAAACAGTTTGAAGTATGATAAAAGATAAAGGAAACGTTTTATTGAAAAAAAAAACCCATATTCTTTACCGTTACAACCCCTGCTTTTCGGTTCATATTGTTTACTGCAATTATTTTACTGACATAAGACGATTAAACACAGTTTATACGAGGTTATTGAGTTGTGGAGAACCCCATTGTCCCATAATCAGTGCATTAGGTCTCGTTAAGCATTTGAAAGATAATTGAACTAGGACGAATAGCACGCCCAGATGTAGACAAAATGATTTAATTGTGAAGAGTTCACAGTATGTCCCAATTTAGAAATTATAGCAAGATTTACACATTGATGTTTAAACATGGTCCTAAAAGATTACGAAATTTGTTTATTTCTTTAATAATTTTTATTTTATTTATATTTAAACTAACATATTTTTACTAAAATTGTTCATGTAGTTTTGTACGTATTCATTTTATTGTTTTAATTTATTTATGTGATCGTTGTAAGACAGTGACGAATAAAGAAGTTAGTCACGGTAGCATCCGGTATAGGGCGCTGGTACATAAGCCATCGACTGCGACCCGAACGGTGACAATTTCGATCTTTTCGTGCTTCGTTGACCACATGGCAGGATCTTCCTGTTTTATCAGACACAGACCGACAACTGATCAACAGTTTCCTTGGGATAATTTTTAATTAATATTCGGCTCATCGGAACTAACCTTGGGAGATACTGTACGATCACACTAGCTTTTAGTAGCTTTTTGGATTTATTTGCAAAACATCCATTAATATTGCCGCTATATTTTTAATTAACGCACAGCAAAAAAAAAACACATTGCATTCAGATTTATTCTTCCGCATGCAACTCTTCGTAGCCCTCGATCGTGTTATTGATCCAGCAAGCAAACTTCCGCACGTCCACATAAACTCCCGGTGCATCAGTTCTGCCACAATCCAATCCCCAGGAAGTTATGCCCGCCAACACGTAAGATCCATCTTCCGTTGGACAAGCCATCGGTGTACCGCCATCCTTTTCGCATGTGTCCTGTAGATCTGCCGCACCTGCACACAGCTCATTACGATGCAACCGGAAGGAGCTGTCGGAGTCCGCGATCTTATACAACAGCTGACAACGTTCCCGCGGAACAACGTTCAGCTCAACGCGCTTCATTATAGGTGCTGGCTGTCGAGTTCGAACGTCCAATCCCCAGCCGGTCGCGATACATCGCTGACCAACGAATACGTCTTGGGCATTCGGTAGACATAGAGGGCGAATGTGAGCCGTGTATGTAACGCGCTGTTTTAGTACGGCAAGCGCTATATTGTTCTCCGGTGTGCATGCATCTCGGAACGACGGATGTAGAATGTGTTCCTCAATTCCAATATCCTTGAATTGCAACGGCACAGACAATTTAAAAGATTTTAGTAATGATATTATTCCGAGACTTCATGATCCGACTTACCAGAGCTGAATGTATCTCCGCATCGGACTTCATGTTCCACTCCCCCAATCGAGCTACATATCGATGAGGTTTCTTCAATATATGAGCTGCCGTTACAACAAACAGTGGATGTATAAGTGTGCCTCCACCCACGTGTGTCAGCTCCATACTTTTCGATGAGAAAGATATTTGGAAAATGGCCACAGTCCACGGGAATTCAGCGTACTTTGCATAGGTGAGATTCGATTCCACGTTGTACACCAATCCTTGAGGGTTTGGCATTCCACACTTATGATCGGCTATCGGCACTGCATCAATTGCCGGAGTCTACAGTGATAATGATCTCTCTTGAGCTTTGTTGTTTCAAAGATACATCTAGCGAGGACAACTTAACTCTTTTACCTGTGGACTGTCAGCGATGGATGATTCTGCGCAGCAAATCTTCATGAAATCTCCACATTCGCTCACTTCATCTACCTGCAGTGTGATAAGCTCACTTTGTTCGTGGGTTGTCTCATCTGCCACACTACCGGTACGGCAGAGATGTTTCGGTACACAGTAGCCATTATTGCACGACTGAATAGAATGGAAAGAAAAATATGGTTTTAGTAATTTCATTTTACTCTCAAATTTCACTAAAATTATTATACTTCTGGTTGGTGTGTAATGTTCGCTGCTGTGCTGTGTAGAGATAGAAACAGGGCAACGATTACGCTTGGGAAGTACATCGCTTCTTCGTACTTGTTACGATGATCGCTCAAGTAAAACTAACATTACTCAGAACCTCTAATCGAACAACCTCACACTGGATTTGTTTTGAAAGTGATAGCACACATTGTGGAAGTCGCCGTTGGAGCTATTATCAATGTTTACTTACATTAAATCATCAATAAATCTATCACATCTCATTTAAGTGTAGAAAAGATAATGCGAAGTTGAATTCTTCCATTGCGTTTTCTGCCGATCAATTTTTGCGTTTGTATGTATGATGGGAGCAAATGTAAATGTGCAGCTGGGCTAAATATAAATGAAAGTAGCAATCATGGTTTCGAACGACGTGTGCGGGAATTCCCTGAAATTATGAAGACCTGTAACTCATCAGGTGGTAACGTGAGTGTGAATGGCATGCAGTTGAGAATACATACATCGTCCACAGTCAAGTATCCTCAGCTTGATTATCGGAGCACCACTTTATTTCGTTAAAACTTCCCAAAACAACATTAAAAAAAAGTATTAATTGCTTTGATCTGATTCAAATTTAATTTTTATTTTAGTTATCCATACAGATATAGTAGACAGAATTCACTTGCTTGTTTTGGTGACTTTTTTATTGTCAGTATAAAATTTAACACGAATAAAAATTAAAAAAAAATCATCATCAGTTAAGTTGCCAACCAACATTCGTTGCACGATGTTGCTGACACACGCAATGCTGTGATAGGGGTGGAACTATCCTCTATTAATTTCCAGGTTGAACCTGTAATAGAGCCTTCTCCCGTATAAAACCCGTAGGTACGATAGATATTTCGTCAACAATCCGCATGTCATATTCCTCGATCGTATCATGGATCCAGCATGCAAACTTCGCTATGTTCACAAAAAATTCCGGTGAATTCGCTTGATAATCCTTTCGCAATGAAGTTATTCCTGCCAGCACGTAAGACCCATCATCCCGTTGACAAGCTAATGGTGAACCACCATCTTTCACACAAATATTTTGATCTTCCGCCGCGTCCGCACACATAATGCTACGATGCAGTCGGAAATGCGTATCCATCGACCTGTACAACATCTGGCAACGTTCGCGTGACATAACGTTCAGCTCCATGCGCTTCATGATGGATGCTGGCTGTCCAGTTCGTACGTCTAATCCCCATCCAGTCGCGATGCACTTTCGATCATCGAATACGTCTTGCGCGCTTGGCAGACATAAGGGTCGAATGTGTTCTGAGTAGATGACTTTCCTTTCCAATACGGCAAGCGCTATGTCGTTCTCAAATGGCGCAACAGCACGGAAATACCGGTGTAGGATGTATTCCTCTATTTCAATATCCTGTTGGGGAAAAAGATGTTTATTGTAACAATTCAATCGTTAATTGGAGAAAGAAATCATTTGCATCCTTACAACTGAGGGTAAATCTTACCTGTGCTTCGTATATTTCTGCATCGGACTTCATGTTCCATTCTCCAAATCGAGCTACGTATCGCTGCGAATCCTTGAACGTATGAGCTGCCATCAGGACATACTTTGGATGTATAAGAGTGCCACCGCCTACATGTGTCAGTTTCGGATCATCAAACGAAAGTGTTCTTTGAAAAATGGCTACAGTCCATGGAAACTCCGCATACTTTGCGTATGTAAGATTCGACTCTACATCATACACCAATCCTTCAGGATTCCTTCAGGATTGGAAATTCCACACTCGTCGATAGTGGTCTAAAATGATAAAGAACTCTCCTGTTGATTTTTTCTGCAATGCATTAAGCGAGGAAATGTTTTTAGATTTTATCGAAGTTCTGTTGGGCCTCTTACAACATAATTGCATGAAATCTCCACATTCGTTCACTTCATCAACTCGCAGCGGTATAAGGCCTATTTGTCCAGGGATGGGTGAACCATCGATTCGTCCCGTAGGACAGAAATGCTTCGGCAAACAATATCCACCATCACATGACTAAGTGTGAAATAAAATCAAATGTTACATTAAAAACCACTAGCCTCGCTTGTTACACTAAGATTCACTTACTTTGTATATCTGCTCAAAATTGTTCGATTCCGCATTAAGCAGAGCTGCGGACAGTAGAACGATTACACTTGCGAGATACATCGTTTGTGACTGAAGCACAGAACTGGACACGATGCCGGTCTAAGGGAAACTAAAATTAAAATTGTACAGAGGAAAACACTAGTCATGCGTTTTATTATTTTTTGAATTTAATAATCAATTACTTCAATTGCGCCTTAAAAACAAAACTGATAGCAGCGATCATGTGTCAAAGCATGCATTTTGAGAAATCAAGATCATAGACATCTTTATCAATACCTAAGCTGAAGTTGTCCCAAATAATCACATCATCTCTTCCCAGAATTGATTATAGCTGGCAGGGAAGATCATCCTGTTTGATGCAAATATGTCCACAACAAGATTAAAGTTGTGTACAGCAAACTTTAGCTAACCAATCTAAAAAATTACAAAAGTCATAAAAAATGTAATGAAAATGATTATAATTCTTCGCTGACGGATCCAGTCTCGTCCGTGATCAATTAATGATTTTGGGTCGAACGACACGGTGCTAGATTCCGATGTTATACTGCTCTAAGATTGCTCAGATATTGCTATCTATCCTTGAGGTTATACTACCACGTTCAAACGTACCGATGATATTTATCAACAGTGTTAGACATAGGATTTATTACACTAAACCACAAGTAGAATGGTAATTTGCGACTACAAACGCCTTTGAGTGACTGCACGTTCTTGTTATTAAGCAATTACACAATTCCTGGTATAATGTTATGAGAAAACTACGGTATCAAATCCACCTCCAAATAATTATGCTACCTTTCTTACGAAATCTGATAACAGTTTCTACAGTAGCTAAGCTTGATAGTTTGGTTTTCCCTTGCGAGAACTTGTTGCAATGAACTTTTTGCACATGTCCTAGGGCTTTTCTGACATGAACAGACTTTGGATTACTTGCATTCAGTTTCATCGTACGTTCCTTCCCTAAAACAAGTAGATTTGTCTTATGAACGATTGATTTAAGTACCACGCAGCTCGCTCCAAAAAGAAGTCCTGTGATATTCATCCATTCACAAACTCAATTCAACTGTCCAATTCATATCCAATTCAATTATTTATTTTAGTTTGGATAAGGTCTACATTAGAAAGTTACTAATTCTTTGCTTTGACTATTTTTTTATTGACACGTTTTCTCTACCACTATTGACATGTAATCAAACTCCATAGTCTGTAAAGGTCAACCGGAGTTCTGTGATCTCAACATCAATTGCTCTATCGACCTTAAATGGACTGGCAATATTGTTACTTTACCACCCGGTTTTTTCATATCTTCGATTTTGTTTTCCGCAAGCAATGCTTCGTATATTGTGATCGTGTCATTTATCCAGGAAGCAAACTTCGCCACATCCACATGACCTCCTGGAACATCGAAATAGCTACAGCCCACCACCCAGGATGCGATCCCAGCCAAAACATAGGACCCATCGTCCCGTTGACAAGCTAAAGGTGACCCGCCATCTTTGACACACATGTTCTGATCCTGCGCTGCTCCCACACACATAATGCTATCGTGCAGCTCAAATTCATCGATCACCGTTTTAAGCGATTCCTCACAGCGTCCACGTGGGATAACGTTCATCTCCATACGCTTCATTATAGGTGCTGGCTTCCCAGTTCGCACATCATATCCCCAGCCGGTCACGATACATTTCTGACCATCGAATACGTCTTGTGCGCTTGGCAGACATAAGGGTCGGATGTGCTCCGAGTAGATGACATTTTCTTTCAGTACCGCAAGAGCTATATCGTTTTTGAGTCTAGGTGTTTGTCTATACAGCTGGTGCTGGAAGTATACCTCTATTTCAATATCCTAATGTGTAGAGACAGAAAGAGTTATTTAAAGTGCTGTAATGATAAGGTCTTTTCGCTGGAGGATCTTTCTTACCTGTGTTGGATATATCTCGAGGTCTGATTTCATGTTCCACTCTCCAAACCGAGCTATATAACGATGCGAATCCTTTAATGTATGAGCTGCCATCAGGATATACGTTGGATGTATGAGAGTGGCTCCGCCAACATGTGTGAGCTCCGCATTATTTGACATCGATGCCGTTTCAAAAATAGCTACAGTCCAAGGAAACTCCGCATACTTCGCGTACGTACGATTCGATATTACGTGGTACACCAATCCTTGAGGGTTGGAAATTCCACACCTATCCTTCAGGTTCTAAAAAAGTAATGAGCACTTATGGTTATGTTTTCGACAATGCTCCATGAGAGGAGGTAATCAACATTTTACCGAGCTTATTTTCGATTGCTTGCAGCAAATCTGCAAGAAATCGCCACACTCGTTCACTTCATCAACCCGCAGCTTTATAAGGCCATTTAGTCCTAGGAATGGTGTCTCATTGGCTTTTCCACTGGGGCATAAATGTTTCGGCAAACAATATCCACCATCACATGGCTAAATATACAGTACAATCAAACGTTAAAACCACTAGCCCCGCTTGTTACACTAAGCTCAACTTACTTTGTATATTTGCTCAAAATTGTTCGATTCCGCATTAAGCAGAGCTGCGGACAGTAGAACGATTACACTTGCGAGATACATCGTTTGTGACTGAAGCACAGTACTGGACGCGATGCCGGTTCAAGTGAAACTAACTCTAAACTTGAGCAGATAACTATGCCTCTCGTGTCAATAACTTCAATGGTTCAATGTAAAAGTAGTAAAACAAAAGTAAGGCGTAATGCAAAACAAAACTGATAGTAGGCAAGTCAAACGAAGCAAGTTTCTGAGAAATCATGATCCTGAATAGCTTGATCGGTACATAATATTGTAGAGTTCAAATAATCACGACCATCTCTTCCCAGAATCGAATGCAACGATTAAAATATAAGACTCATTCGCGAAGGGCCGTGGGAAGGACGACTTGATGGACAATTTTGTTTTTTCCAAACTAGAAGTTATGCGATTCGTGGAAATAACTGCATGAACGAGTGCGTGGTACATAAATATAGCAAATTATTTATTTTCCTCGATCTGGCAGGTCTACCAGGTCCAAGAACGATCTACGAAACATACGGGGAAGGATCATGATGCACTGCTCGGATCAAAGATCACCGTGAACTTAAAAAGACTTTTCCAAATAATTCCTAAAAACGTTACTTGTTATGACTACTAAAAATGTTAGTTATATATATACCGAATCGAAAGTTTGAATCAAGAACAAAATATCTAAGGGCTGCTTATAAAGCACATGAGAGCTAGTTGTGACCTCACGCTGAGACGGTTATTCTGGTTGATATTGGTACAGTTCTTTCGTGAATACATGCATACGAGCCTTATTTTTCTCGTACGTCAAAGTTATTCCAGTTTTTTCGATGAGAGTTCATTCTTTTACCGAAGGACACATCTGCCAATCTGCCAAACTCGACTCCTCCACATTGAGACGGGATTCAACATCCTTCAAGGAACGGTAATGAAGATAAAAGAGTATGCATATTGCAATTAATGTAGTAAAGAATTGTTAGTTTTACTGGTTAGATCGCTTTTATTTAAATTTTTGAGAAAAAAAAATCAAAAAAGTTTTCTGTGGAGATCGTATCGAATATATCTCCAAAAAAGTATTGGATTGTACGTTTGCAGCATCGGCATCACTACCATGTGACCACGAACTCTTCTCCTTTCTTCTGCAGCGCGCAATTCGTTGTATCGCTCGATCGTTTCATTTATCCAGTTTGCAAACTTTGTCACATCCACTGACATTCCGGGAAAATCTGTCTGCCCACAATTCGACCACCAGAAATAATGCCAGCCAACACGTACGATCTATCGCTCCGTTGACAAGCCAAAGGTGCACCTTCATCGTTGGCACACGGGCTCTGCTGCTTCGCACCGTTCGTGCACATGGTGCTTTGATGCAACCGTAATAGGCGACCAACTTCCCAGAACCACATCTTCGACAGTTCGCACCTGGGATAACGTTCATCTCAATGCGCTTCAATAAAGATGATAGTTGTCCTGTTCGCACATCATATCCCCAGCCGGTCGCGATACACTACTGACCATCGAATACGTCTTGTGCGCTAAGCAGACATAAGGGTCGAATGTGTTCCGAGTAGGCGACATTTTCCTTCAGTACCCCAAGAGCTATATCGTTCTCGACTATGGATGATGTTACTCGGTAGTAGGGATGTAGAGTGTATTCCACTATTTCAATATCCTAAAAAAGGAAGAGACAGAAAACGGTTTGTAGTAATTGGTTCCACAATCTTTAGACCATCATTTACTTGCGCTGCATATCTCTGCGCATCGGACTTTATGTTCCACTCACCAAACCGAGCTACGTATCGGAAACAATGCTTCATTCTATGGCCAGCTGTGAGGATATAAGAGTGAGTAAGAGATTTCGGATGTATAAGAGTGCCTCCAAATGCGTTTGTCAGCTGGGATCCACTTTTATGGAAAATGGCCACAGTCCATGGAAACTCCCCATACTTTGCGCACTTAAGATTCGATTCAACATCGTACACTAATCCTTCTGGGTTGGACATTCCACACTTAGATGCGGCTATTCGCTAAAATGTAGACAAACTTTCTTAATTTTTATTCTAAAAAATCTTAACGTGAAGACTCTCATTCAGCTTACCGAATTTCTATGCGTTGGTTTGCAGCAGATCTTCATGAAATCTCCACATTCGTTGTTTTCATCAATTCCTACCGTTATAAGGCCATCCTTTCCCACGATTGGTTCCTTATTAATCTCAGAGCAGAGATGTTTTGCCAAACAATATCCTCCATCGCATGGCTATATATAAGACGTAAACAAAAAATTACATGAACTACACTTGTCACCTCATGTTTCACTGATATCTATGTACTTGTGATTGCTGCTTTGGACTGCTCGCTTTTTCATTCTGTATGGCGAACATACATAATAGTAGAACAATTATGCCCTACATGAGTCCCTACCTACATGAGTCTGATAAGTCCATACTACACGATGTAGGTTTTGGATAGAAATTATCAGTCAAACCTCATACTTAGGCGTTGAAGTCCGCTACATGAATCGGATTAAGAAATATCGAGGTAAAATGTAAAATCAATTTGAACTTTTTCGGATGTAATATGAAATATACTAAGCAAAGGGTCGTTTTTGAGAATTGAAGTTCTTTACAGTTCAATTTACAGGCATCCCAAAATACATTATAAATTGCCAAAATTTATGTTCTGATCTAAATTTGATTTTTCCTAGTTTAAAAACCGTTGAAAATAAGCTTGCATTGAAATCAACAACCAACACTTGTAGAAAAATGTGTCTTTCTTAACAAGAGAATCCATAACTGTATCAGTTGAAATTACGAAAATTGTACAAATATAATTAATTCGGTATGTAAGAGATCAAAACATTACTATTTTAAATGCCTGTGCCTGTTTTAGAATAAATTGTTGATTTTGTTCAAATAACTATTCCTTCCATTAATTTTGTTTACAATAAAAGGTTGGTAATTTTCATGAAATAGTTTTTATTGTAGATAATAATAAACAATACCAAAACAGTAGGAAACGCAGAAAAATTATGCAAAAGTTTCGTATTATTTTAGATTATTGCCCAAAAATAAACCTCAAAGACTGAGCATGTTTCTATCGCCAAAAGTTCACACATCAATGTAGGAATTTCCTACGACACAGCAAAAGACGTACCGATTACACCATACACTCTATTCTTCGACCATTTGCCCATTGTGCCGCTACGTATGCTAACGAGCATAATTTATCTTGTCGTACCGAGCCATTGCCCGAATTAGACTGAATTAAAATGACATAAATCGTGCTGCTAGTAAATGATGCTGAACATAAGCGGTCACAGCACGCTCTAGCACACGCGAGCTTGAAAGAAGCACAAGCTTAGAAATGCAAAGAGATCTTCCACGTGCCAATCGTTTGGTTTTGGTTTTATTTATGCTTCCGCCCGATACGGTGGAGGTGAATTTTGCGTCCATCGGTGGGCACATAATCGTACAGTTCGGTCTTAAAGAGCCTTAGTTTAGGAGATTTCTTTCATTAATTTGCAAATTTTCTTTTCTTGTTATGATTTTTCAACACACAATCAACGAAATTAAATTACACACCAATTTAGGTGTACCGGTTCCATCCAGTCCGCCGCAAACTGCATTCCGTTCGGTGGTGTTTAATGATTCATTAAACAATTACCCGGAAAACCAATCCTTCATGATTTTCACGGGGGCCGCGAACATATTGACGTTGGTGGACTGGCTGCCAGTTGTTTGCCACTAATTCACCAAACACCCAGCTCGTGCAACACCTCTGCCAGCAGAACAACTTTCAATTTTGTTAATTGATTTATCATTCCTCATCTCACAATCCACAACCGTACGTACGACGTGAGCGATGCGATCAACGGCGAGCACACCGTACAGTGGCCGAACCGAAGCGCTCGGTAAGTGTCACGCTACTTCCGACAAGCACCGACAATTCGGTCGGATGCGGTCGAATGCGGCCTAAAAACTTGTAATTAAATTAAGAATACCAGACTTCTGCTCATCACCTCCGCACCCGGAACTCGACGCACCATCCCTGTTCCGCACCGTGCCCCAGTCGGGGGCGTTAAAAGCAAACCCGAATAAATTCCAATTAAGCAGCAGCATCCTGGCGGCGCGGTCGAAAGTAGTCAATTTATCGATGGTGTCGATAAGCGTATCGAAAACGTCCTAACTCTCCCATACCCATGCGCACACACATTTGAAGCGATCTTTTGGGCTTTACGCGTACTCGTACCGTACGTTCGTATGGAAATTAAATTGTTGTTTTGGGAAAAACGATACTGCCGCACCGTGTTGGGAGTACGTGTTGTACAACATTACGCAGCAAAACGCTAAACAGTAGCAGCAGCAGCACCAGCAGCAGCATCGAACATTATCCTAGACGCGTTTCGGCACTGGATTAAACACGACCAGCTCATCATTTTCCTTTCTCCCCAGATGCAAAATTGATGATAAATGATCAATTTTCCACACCTTGGTGCGTTCGTTCCATTACAACGCTTTCGTACGGTTGAAGTTTAATGCGTTAAATAATGGAGTGTTTTGAAATGTGTCGCAACGCTATACTCGGCAAATTGGAGAAATTCTTTCCTTATATTAATGTTATGAAAATGGTATAATTTTCATCAATGGCTTTATATCGGAATGGAAAGACAGAGTGAATGGAGTATAAATTTAAAATTCTTTTATAATACATCTAATGTTGCTAATATTAATGTTCTTGATTTGACAATAGGTGGTAGTACTTCAGACAAGATTCTCAATTTCATTCTTAAGAAGTTTCACAAGAACTTAGGATATCAAATTAATTGAGTAAAAATATATATATACAGTCAAGAATCCAACATTGAATGGATCTTAGTCATTTAGGAACTCAGCAAAAAGCTTGATAGTCCGCTTAAGGTTTTTGCTGAGAGTTGTGTAAAATATCTCCAAAAATGCAAAAGATATTAAAAAACATCTTTATTGGTCCAAACACCCTTCAGAGATATGCGACGCTAGAAAGAAGAGCCAGCATCTGCACTCGATGTTAGTCTGATCCTGCCATCTATCCGGATATTCTACTGGAGTTTAACTAACGAGGATGTGCAGATCCGCCAAGAGAATTGGATATTGGGATATATCTCTCATCTATCCTGGCATCTATCTACCATCATCTAGGTGATGGTAATGACATGATCAGTTAAAAATGCTGCGAATCACAAGGAACTTGTTAGTTGGATTAAATGAGAAGAATCCTCCCGGAGAGCACTGCGCACTACAAAGGTTAGTTTGTTTTGATGGTAGTGTTGGAGTGGGCCATACATCATTTGTAGCTCGGTAACCATAGCCCATAGACAATGTAAGACTTGATATATATTTCTAGCATAGATTTCATTTAACTTCTTAAACGAAACTTTCGCAATAGCTCTGACGGTTTACAGTTTATCAAATTATATCGATAATTACTGTTGTTTTAGCTTGAGATGACGTCCATATATTGAAAATTAGAAATGCTATTCGATGACTCAATTTGCATCAAAAGCCAGATTAATACAGAGTTCCAGCTCCAAAACTGGCAAATATTCATGTAGCTTTTAAATATTCCCGGAAAACAAATATTTTGCCCAACAAACAGCCCAGAAATTAAATTACTGTACGAAACTCACATGGAATGAGACCATGAAAGCAGAACATTCCCCAGAACATAAACAACAAAAAACACAATAATTCCAATTTCAATGAACAATAGCGCAGTCGAACAAATCCGCGCTAGTACTGATTTATTCATGCCAACCGTTGCCGTCGCCGTTGTTGCCGTTTTGTAAAAATTTAATTAAAATCGATCACACTTTTGACACGGCCAGTCTATCGATGGAGCACTTGATTAATAATAAAACTTTGGAACACTGGAAAAAAGTTTTTTCTCCGCCATCCCCCCCCCCCTCCCACCTCACCCATGAAACGAAATCTCCCAATCATTGTTGGCTGGCCAATTTGGCTGGCAAAAACCCGTGTTACTAAACATAAGGACTAAGCAACGCACCGAGCAGTGTGCCAGAAAATGAGTTCATCCGTCGCAGCTGTTCGATTGAGCTATTGCTGGCTGCCGGTATCCTGGGATCACGTGTTACTAACTTTGGGGTTTTGCCGAAAACTGGATAAACGGAAAAATCAAGTAAAACATAAATTCGTTGCCGTCAGCAGGATTTTGATTTTGTCACACAGATTCCCAAGCACCTTCTCGGCCCGGAAGTGGGACTGTTTTTTATTTTTTCATTTTATTTTCTCTCGTTTAGCTGTTGGTTGGAAACAGTCATGGCATGGCATGCTCACAACCCTCACACACACTCCCACGGAGTTGCTCATGGGACCCGACCCGAGTATCCAATGGGGCTGATAAATTATTCAGCACTTTCACGTTTCCGCTTCCGTTATTCATGAGTCTGTCATTTTTCTGCCACTGATTAATGAGCCTTTCGTATCGGTTTTTGGGGGGCTCGGGCGAAACAAAATGTTGCTGCCCATGTCCTGTTGGCATTTGTTGGTCCTCCGCCCGTGCATTACCGGGAGGTTTGGGGTGTCCGTAAGTGTTCGCCTTGGGCGTTGGAAAACCCCGGAAAACATCACACTGGATGTGAATTTTAGCGTCATCATCTAGAGAACCCTCGTTTTGGCTTATCCTTGTTTGGGGGAAACACAACTTTTTCTTCCTGTTTTTGTTTTTCTTTCCCTAAGATAAGAAAAAAAAATTTTTTTTTTTATTTCACTTTAGAACGAATAAGAAAAATGTTAGTCAATATATTTTGTACAATTTTATATGATTTTTTTTATGAAATGTTTCACCTACAAACGTTTTCCGACGCAATTATGTATACATTATGCAACAAATAATTCCAACAAATATGCCGTTGCGCTTCGCTTGACAGGGTCATAAAGAATGAAAGAACACCAAACGCATATATCATAACAGGCCAATCATAACGCGCACGGAATGGATTCGTTATTTTTCATTTTCATCCCTTCTTTTGTTACCGGTGGCCAATCTCGTTTCAATCACAAACAAAGCAAAACAAAAAATCTCCCCCGAACGAAGGTGTTAATTCATCCGTCCCGATATGGCGCCCGCGGGTGGGACCTAGCATCGAATCAAAATGTGTTTCCGATACATTTATGAACCCGGTGTGCGCTATCACTCATTATCATTAACGATTCTGACAATTTTCATAATTGAAAATACGAGCGAGCGCAGGTTGGGAAATGTATTGCCTTCAATGCGCGTTTCTTTTGTTGTATTATTTTGTTTTCGGTTTCTACATTAAATTGATTGGAAAGTGGAAGTGGCAAAGAATTTTTATGGACATCCTTTCCTTTTGTACTTTAATTACAAATAGAGCTTAAAATTGGTTAAAAACTGTGCAATAACTGTTGCATAAGAAGAACTTTTTAAAATGTTCCCTATTATGCCGCATAAAATACAGATACTTACGCTTCTTACGCTCGCTAAAGAATGTTGCAGTTATGTGTCTGGTGGGACCGATGAAAGATCCTATATTGTGAGTTACCTAAGATCCTATATTATGAGTTAGTAGCATTTCGGTTGTCTTTTCAACATAACCGCAGATATTGAATCAGAATGAAATTAATGACATCAGGAAGGCCAATGAGACCTTAATGAAATAGCATTTTTCCTATTATACTACTGCAAAACTTTTTGAATACCAACTATAACTTCTACAGAAAAGAGCATAGGATAGAAAATATTTTAAAAAGTACTCTTGTAAACTAAACCTTTGCTAAAAATCTTAAAAATATGAAAAAGACCTGATTGCAAAACGCTCCGATAACAACGCTTCCGAAGTACATATCGCAACGATCTTCTATTCGTTTGTAAAGATAGGTTCGGGGCGATCGTCCAACGCCTATATTTGAATTCTGTTTGACGTAGTAGATAAGCTACCATTAATTTACACCGCAGCACAGGTATTAAATTGTAAAACTGATAAATGGAATATAATTACATTATTTTTAGTTGAAGTCTACCAAACAAAATATAATTTGATGCTAAAAACTCATTCTTCTTCATTCCAAACTTTTTTCTACGTAGCTACGTTTCTAATAGCAGGCACTCGAGGATCGCCAAATCTTTGCATCTGTAGCAAATGGTTTATTTATGTTAATTAATTAATATTGATTTGTACGCACTAACGTTTTAGCCAGACCAATGCGATATGCTAACCGGCTAACTAGTTAACCCTCGATACGCTTCCGTATAATTTGCGCACACCCGTGCCGAAACACTATCAAAAACTGAAGCGAACGAAAGAGAGAGAGAGAGAGAGAGAGAGAGAGAGAGAGAGAGAGAGAGAGAGAGAGAGAGAGAGAAGAAAAAACCACAAGTTCAGAATTAAGCTTTTTTTTTAGCAATTTACAAAAGCACAGATTGAGAGAAATACTCTATAAGAGGGAGAGAAAAGGGAAAAAAAAAGAAGCATGGAGCATAAATTTTATTCCCGCTGTTAATTAATAGGAATCATTACTTACCCAACCCCGTTAGCGGAATGCTCCGGTTTTGGGATTATGCTAATGATTTTGGGCTGATTTTTTGTTTGTTTGTTGCTGTTTCGCTCTTTACTTAGATTTATTTGTCCAAGAAGGAGAGCCCGAGTTTCATTAGCTTTTCCAATGCTCAAATAACCCAGTCGATCCCAGACCCGGAGACCCCGGTGTGACGAATGAAGACATTTATCTCGGGCGTTTCGTAATCGTAATTTTCACGTATAAAACAACCGTAAAACTTGCTTCCCGCTTTGGAATGCTGATGCCGCTAGGGCGTTTTGTTCTGAATGTGATAAAGTAGCAATATTTTTGCACATGCTGTTTCCATACTGTTCCGGTCCGGTTCATCCTACCCGGCTGGACGAGTTTGTTTGATTTCGTAACTAGTTTCGTAACCTTACACTGGGCAAATATTAGCATCCGCATAAACCCTACGTGAACTATGGCAAGCTCGCAGGTGGTCGTCAATATTTGAACAATCGACTCGACTCAGACACACACGTTCGTTTGCTTTTCATTCTTTAGTGCAAGAAAAGATTGTTTGCCGTGCCGAGCGGGCAGCCAATTTCAACACTCCGTGAAAGGTAGTTTGTCGAACGGCGAAGTTCAATTTTTACCATCGTTTGATTGTTCGTGACCTGTTACAACGCTTTGGGGATTTGAACGAACACTTCGAAAATCGTATCATTTTTTTATAATTTTCAACATTATTTAAATAAATGAATGTTACGTAGTAAATACATGAAAAACATACCTTTCATCGTGCAGATAAAGCTCAACTTGTATAAACTCCAATTATTTTTCATCCATTTTTTTTTTGTTTGCATCGCTCGTCCTCAGGATAATCTAGGTAGTTTAACATTTTCAACATGTTTCCTGCTGCTAATGCTGATGAATGACCAACAGCAAACACACCAATACCCCGTACCAAAACATGGGACAAGAGATTAGCTTTTCTAAATACGAGCTTAAGCACGGGACCGTTTCAACAGATTAGCACCCTAATGAATTCGGGCAGAGCTTTCTCGTTCGACGCGTGGTACGAATAAAAGTTTCGACTGGTATTGACAATTATTCTGCTGCTGTGCGTGTGCTAACTGGGTGATAAAACTTTCGCACACACATACCCGAATGTCGCTTGGGATAATCCTTTCCGAAAGGCGAACCGATTTGGTGCGAGAAATTGGTACGTGTTTGGTGAGGGATGATTAGTTACAAACGATAAGTAAAAGTTTGTTGATAAATCGTATAAAGAATTTGGTGAAAAATTTATTTTAATTCATAAAAAGTGCTTGTTACATTACATATAATAATTTCTTTATTATTGCTTTGCTTAACATTACTTTTTTCAACTTTATAAAAAAAATACGAAAATAATATTACAAATGTTTATGTGTTTATCAAATATTTTTTAAACGAAAAAAACGTTGATAAGTAAGATCATTAAAAATAAAGTTTAAAAAAGTACATCTAAGTGTATTAGGATATAAATCAATTATTATTACTTAATACACCAATACATAAAATATACTGAGAATTGATATTAAAAATATAATCAATTTTTATGTTCTTCTAACATCGCAATTAAGAATCATAAGCTCAATTCTCATGTTAGTTTTAAGATATTTTATTTAACTAAGTATAAATTGCTAGTTTTAAGATGTTTTCCAAATAAGAAATTTTATTTTCAAGTTTAGAATTTGTTACCCTTTTTGTAATCTCCCTTTAAAGCATAAGCGGTTTATGCAAAGATTAATTTATTAAGCATACAAACTTGATTAATTAAGTGCTGTAATTTCGTTCTGCACCAGGAAACAGTACTACGTATCGTACGCTTATTATCTGCCAGATAAGTACCATGATGAGGCGCCAGCATTTAATACCTTCAGCAAGCACACAGTGCAAAATGTTGAAAATTTACATTCTGATAAGCTTTCCGATTTTACTCGCCATCTTTGGCAGCAATCCAATCATTTCCATCCAATCTTTACGATCGATAGCACGCAAATTCCCGCTTTTGCCGCTTTTCCATCAATTAGCCACAACATTTCCATCAATCACAATCTGCTTAATTAAGCAGCACACCACACGGCTCCGTTATGGCACCGAAAAAAGCACGCTTAGAGCGTGAGGCAAACCTTGCTGCCTGTTCGCGTATCATCGACAATCGGTGCTAACATTACTACGGCGTTGGGAAAAGTGGCCCCATTTTCCCTTGCAAACAGCTGAAAAGCCGCACTGGTACGGCGGCTGGTATTTACAACCACCAGTGCTCCAGCAAACTCACCCCAGCAAAAATGAAGTTCGTTAATCAAAAGCAAACATAATTATCGGTATCCGGAAACAAAACGAACTTTCGATCCTTTCAGCAACAGGAAACGGAGCGCTATTGCTTTGCGTTTGATTTGTTGAACAGGCGGGCACATTTGCAGGCGCAAATTAGATTTATTAACTCAATATAGAACGGATAGTTCTTGCATTGTGTTGCTGATGATGTTTGTTTGTATATAAAATAATATAAAAGATGCTGCTAATTATGTATTACTAGATGAATAATTATGTCGATCTTCACCATCAACACCCGATGCTTGGAAGAATGAAACGTTTTATAGAAAAAACTAATTAAAACACTTTGAAGCTCTCAATATGGTCTTTAATGATTTATGAATTACAAAATATCGATAATATTGATAATATTTCAAATTGTTCGAAGTTTTCAATTTATTTTTCATGTTTATATCTGGCAAAGCTATATATTTTCATTTTATTACACATAAAAAAGTGTATGAAATTTTCTTGTGAATGCTATAATGAATTATAGTGAGCGCTAAGATGAATAATTTCAAATTTGATTGACAGTTGACAGTGGATGTAGTTTGAAAGTCTTATAGTATAAAAATATGAATTATTTATCTCTTCTATTCTCTTATAATTTATACAAACAACTTCATTCTAATTTAGTTTATTACTCAAATTTCGTTAAAGCCAATAATCCTTATCTTTTTTTTTTTCAAAACACTTTACTACAAAAGAACAAAAACTCTTTTTTGGCGCACAACCACTGCAACACCACTATGCCGAGACGTTTATGAACTAATTTCCCAACCAAAACGGTAATCATCCAACTTCTCCACGCTTTCGACACACACAGGAAAGCTTCTATTTTCCATTTTGCTACACCCGCACAACACGGATGTATTGTCCCGAACGATCCGGACTGTTCTAACCGGGAACATTATTTCTGGGGAATTTACCAATGCTCCTGTGGAGTTTTGCTTCCTTTGTACGGTGGTACCAATGCCGGTTGCATTCACATCCGGAAAAGCTTAGCTCATTCCAAGTTTTTGACTCCATACCAGCAATCCCGTTTCCCGCGTTATTCCGGTGAGAGTTGTGAAAGAAATTGTGTGTTGTTTCACAGGGCGAAAACTTTACTTTTGCGCTTGAAACACGTAACACGTTCATTCGAGCTATCCAACTACCGGAGTGCGGTGGGATATTATTAAATTAAAAAATCTTTTGCAACATCTTCCCATTTGTATAATTCATGTGATGTGCTTGTTTGATTGGAGTATGGTACTGTTGTGGAAGCGTTTTTTAGGGGAATAGTGTTTTACACCATTTTGTGTTCGCATGCAAAGGATAGAATCAGAATGAATAATAAGCGTTCATTATGAAAATACTAACTGACAGTTGGATGTCAAATTTGACAGCCAAGTTGTCTTAGTGCATTAGTGTTTACTTGTATGATAGTGTTGTGCTGTTCATTACATACACAAAGAAGGTTATATATTTAACAATTAATACAAAACGGCAAGAATCTAAATCTCAGGGTCATAAATTTATTCGAAAGTGTTTTCACATTGCAACCATATATTAGAAGCTAAAATGTCTCAAGCGATTCTCAGCAAACAAATAAAAACAAACCGGTAGAACAGTCCTTATGCAGGGGAATAAATGTTCGATAATTTTTAATTTTTGCTGATGGAGAAAATAATTGTTGCAAACGGTTGCTCACTCAATCTACCAAACCCATAAATTGAAGTACCCTTTATCGCCCGTCGGTAGCTTACCTGGGAGATGCATCTCCGTTTGCTATAAAAGCGCAACCCAGGAAGCACGAGCATTATTGCATTCCAACTCGGGCCTGCCCGTACAGAAACCCTTCCAGTAGACACGTTTTAACACCGAACGTTATACTATGAAGGGAAGTGTTTGGGCCAGCAAAAAACACACACGAAAGCACTGCCAATGGGAGAAAACTACGGAACCGTGAGATTGGCAATAAATTACCTGAACACAATTAGCTCCCGCATTCACGTCAGCCGCGTAGAATTCATTTCACTTATATTCTCAGTTCGTTACTGAGGTTTCCGTGTGCGAAAAAGCGTGTATGGGGTGGGTGTAATAGTAGTATTTTTCTCATTCTCTCTCTCTCTCTCTTTCTTTCTTTTTGCTTTCATTTTACACAATTTAAGATTTAAACACTCCATTTTCGGTAATAACCCCGCGGGAGCGCTAGAAACAGAATTCATGGCGACGTGCCGCAATAGATCACTCCGCCAGTCGGCGGTGCAATCTGTAACGTGCTGTCAGGTAATGTGCAACTTTAAAGCACGAAGTGCAATCAAGCGTGGGAGTGAGATTGGCTGGAGCGTTGTAAATGTTTGGTGGGACATTTTTTATTTGAATGTTTTACCTTTCCTCCATGGTACGACATGGGATTTTAAAAAAGGTTCAAGAAGTTCACAAACTTCCTTTGCATCTGGATCGGTGAAAAGAATGTTTAGTTGTTCAGTTAATTGTATAATAATAATAGCGAAGAATTACATGAGAGATGTTACCAGCTAGAGCCCTACCTGTAAGCTTAATTTCCCATAACACCAACTATTGAGCATACGTGGCATATCAATATCCTTTACATATATTCATCAACATTTGTGTTAATTTTTGTAAATAATTGTAATTGTATAATTTGTAATATGTTGACTATCCTTCTAAAGCTTCCAATATTGCTTATACACAGATAACTAACATGCTATTACTATTACTCATTTTAATTTTATTTTTGAACACAATTTTCTCACAGCAGTAAACAGCATTCCGTTGAATAGTTTATTTAAAACACCTAAAGGTATGCATTTTTTTTCAAAAATATCAGTTTTTTAACGGCCGTTGATTACTACTACTTTACGTGTTGGATATGTTCGTTGAACAAACATGTTTGATACGATTTGACATTTGTGTTGCTCAATATTCAATGATTCTTGACCGAAGAACACAACCCTGGCAACCATCCTGACAGCCATTATTATCACTAGACCTACCAAGCGTTTTAAGTGCTTTCTTCAAATAAATTCCTTCACAAGCAATTTCGAAGAGTTACTATTTTACCAGTTTTGTACTACTTAGTAGATATCTAAAAGCCATGTCTCGCAAACGATATAATAGTTTTACACCAAAAATAACCCTGATGAAAATTAAGCGTTCCAGTCAAAATTGGTCCGGTAGTTCTAGCGTTAAAGGTGTTAATTATGAGTTGTAGTTTAACTCATGGAATGGGATTCACTTTTGTCCTATCTGCTTTAATAAAATACCCAAAAACAGGTGTATAATTTAGTCGCTTCAAAGACACGCAATAAAATCCTGCGTGTTACAATGATAGCCTTACGCAGCAAAACATTCAGTACGTTTTCTATGATAAAAATCAATAGCTTATATTCCACTATCCTCCAAGGATTTGCTAAAAACCATCCCAAAAAACAGCTGATATGCCACACCTAATCACACACCAAAAACAAAACAAAACCCTAATTTCGCAACAGCGTCACGAAAACGAACCTTTATTGTTGGTGCTGTAGTGAACTCACCATGCTCCGGTCATACAGGTTTCAGTTTGGTGCGAAAGTTGTCTACGAACGGCTATAGCTTCTCCGGACGGAGAATGTCAATTCGTGCCAAACTAATGGCGGCCCGTGTTGGTGCATTGTTTGAGGAATACTGTTCGGAAAGTTCGGTGCACGGTGTGCGGTTTTTCGTTGGCAACCAGCGAAGTCCTTGCGTCAAGTAAGTAAAGCTCATTCGACAATTATGTATGATTATTTATTACATTTGTTCGGTACTTCTAACCGGTACTTATCGGCAGACTAACTTGGTTCGGTGTTTTTGTACTGTCGCTCGCTGGTTGTGGCGTGATGATACAGCAGGCGTACAATAAATGGGACCGCACACCGGTCATCGTGACACTGTCCGAGGTGCCAACACCCGTGTGGGACATGACCTTTCCTGCCGTTACAATCTGTCCGGAGATCAAGGTATTGAACACACGGTACAACTTTACGCAGGATTTTGAAACGCTCCAAAGCGAATGGTACCAGACGAGACGGAAAAGCAACGCAACGTTCACCGTTAGCGAGGAAAGGTGCGTTTTGTTTTCACTCGGAGTTATATTTAACAGTCACCAAAGGTTAATCATGATATTGATTCCGTAAAACCCAAAAAACCAGCATCGGAAAGATGAAAGCCATCATGCATCACTGTTCCGGCATTTACAAGTACGAGAAGAACTTTATATTTAACTTTAACCACGTGGCCGAACCGAAGCTGGTCGACTTTCTGAGGAACGTTTCGCTCGACCGGCGAAACGTGTTTACCATGTGCAGCTCGACCAGCGATGCCCGCTGCACCAGCTACATGCAGGTGACAGTGACGAACGAAGGCATTTGCTACTCCTTCAACATGATCTCGCAGGAGCAAATGTTTCAGCCGGATGTGCTACACCACGAGTACAACTATTTGGAGCGATGGGATGATGACCATGGCCATGCCGAAGATGGACCAGAGAAGCAACTGCTGAAAGTTGCCGGTTCCGGTTTGGACGCTGCTATTGGGTTCAACCTAATCCATTATCCGCTCAAAATTGATACCTCTTGTGTGGTAAGTAATATCGAAACTATTCTCGAAAACTTGCGCCAAAAGTCCGTTTCTAACCACCCATGTCATCTTGTCACCCCCCATTCGGCAAGCGTGGCCGTGGTTACAAAGTTCTCATCCACGAACCGACCGTCTACCCCGATCTGTCCAAGCGCAACATACGGCTGTCGGTTTCGCAAACGCTTACTGTCGCACTCAAGCCCAACATCATGCAGACATCGCCGGAGCTGGTGAAGTACAGCGCCCAGAAGCGCCAGTGCTACTTCGCACACGAGCATCCGTTGCGCTTCTTTCGCCAGTACAACCAGGACAACTGTGAGCTCGAGTGCTTAACTAACTATACGCTGCAGCGCTGCGGTTGCGTACATTTCTCCATGCCGCGTACGGATGGTACGCGCGTGTGCCAATTGCAGGAAGCACACTGTGCGGCCGATGCACGCGGTGTGCTCTTCATACGCAAACAGCAACGAAACGGTACGGAAGATTATTTGCAGCAGTGCGACTGCTTGCCGGCCTGTTCCTCCGTGCGGTTCGATCTGCAGATTACGCAAGATTCGCACACCGAGGAGCGAGAAGTACGCACTTCGCTCGAGACCGAGGAAGAGCTGCAAGCAAAGCTGCAACTGTAAGTAAATTAGTAAATCTACAATTATTCAGCTATATTTACACGGTTTTCCTGTTAATAGGGAATGCATTTGACGTGCCCTATATTGTGCCATAATTGGTCGAGTTGATTAACGTAATGCTATAATACTTGATTAGTAGTAATAAATTACATTATTTGTAATATTAATTTAATGTTTGAATAATTTTATCTAGTGTCTATGCTTTATATAGTATAGTAAATTATAATTAGATTTTAAAGAATATTTCTTAGATATTCTAATAGAGAGATTCTTGTTTAATTAATGTTAAAATTAATGTTTTAATCGATACCACTACAAAAAATAACAATTTCTTTTTTAAATATTACTTAAAAATACAAACATTTTTATCATTACAAATTCTATCTAAAAACACATCAAAATTCCTATTTTTCCGTTTCCTTTTCCTCAGCCCAGTTTACTCAGTGCTGCAGGTTTACTACCAGGACACCCATTTCATACCGGCGCAACGTTCCGAGCTACACGGGCTAGTTGACTTCTTGGCCAACTGTGGTGGCCTGTTGGGATTGTTTATCGGCGTCAGTTTGCTGAGCATTGTCGAGGCAATTTACTACATTGCAGTGCGACCGATATCCTTGCGAAAGCGCAAAGCAGACACGGGAGAAAGTCATGAAATTTGCTAAACGAAAATTCAGAGTTTAAAAATATTCAATTTCGATACGCTAGAATTCCTTCTGCTCGATCTTACGGATTTCGGAAGTTAAATTTTTCGTTGTATTTTGTCTAGTTTGCGATTTACCCTTTTTTTGTGGCGTAGAATTAGAAGAGAGTTTTGTATTATTATCGACGCAGCCATATTTACCATAGCCATATAAACTTACGATCGAGCCGAGCGCAGCTGAAAGTAGCTTAACGAAAGCGCACGGGTTTCGTTAACTGCGATCGAGTGCAGTGTTGCGAGATGGAACATCTTCAAAAACGTAATTTAGCTGTAATACTAATCATTTAAAATTAGATTGATTTTTAAACCTTTAGAGTAAAATCACACAACTAACGACCATTTCACAATAGGGTTGAAAAAACATTGGCATTTCATTTAACACACGACGCACTATAATTAGTCCGTAATTAAAAGATGTGCACACAAAAAAACCATTTCGCTCATGTCGTACATGCTTGTTTATAGATTATATGCAAATTTTATGCAGACATAATAATCAACTAGAACAAAGCTTCCGCCAGTGGTAGGTACATATATACTACCGGAAGACTTGTGGTTATTACTTTACCATATCGCTACGCTTTGCTACAAAATAATTGCTACCTGTTAGGGCTATCCCTGAGCCAATACGCATAAGGACATCACGATAGGTAGAAACCGGTACAAGGCATGTACCTTTTAGTGGACGGTCGCATCGTGTGTAGGTTAGTTCGTTGGTTACATTCATCCGTGACGAGTGCGTTCCCATTGCCCGTGTCCATATGAGCATCCTTCGCAAACGTCGAGTGCGTCGATCTATTACGGCGGAAGTGTTCCAGGAGTACTGTGCCAACAGTTCCATCCACGGTGTACGTTACTTCGACCGAGATGAGCGAACCTCCTGCGAAAGGTGCATACACGCAGCATTACGTATCGGAGAGAGCGCGTCTTTAACGTGTTTCCTGATTTTGCCGTTTCCGGTTCTCTCATCTCCTCCATCCAGATTCTGGTGGCTAGTGACATTCCTACTCTCGATGGCTGGTGGTGGAGTAATGATTTACAAGACGTACGTGAAATGGAACCAGGTTCCAATCATTGTTACCTTTTCGGAGAAAACGACACCCGTCTGGGATATGCACTTTCCCGCCATAACCATCTGTCCCGAGACGAAGATGTCGGTGGCAAAGCTCAACTTCACAGCCGAAATTAATGGTCTGATGGATACGCTCTTTAATACGAACTCAACACCAAGCGATGAGTTGTAAGCATTGAGAGCAAGGATGGTACTCTTGGACCGTGTGTAAAGTAACGTTTCTCTATTTTACTAGAATTGAACAACTTAAAGCCGCTTCGCAACTGTGCAACGTTCTGTATCATGGCAGAAATAATTTGATAAATTACATCAATAGCACGGAGGATAATATAGTAGGTATGATGAAAACCGTTGCCCTAGAACGAAAGCAAACGATCGTAGACTGTATGTACGGGAACCATTACACATTCTGTGAGAAATATATGACCGAAACAATAACGGAGGAGGGACTTTGTTACACCTTTAACATGATGCCGGAAGGTGAAATATTTCGCAAAAGTGCTCTCCATGAGGAGTACAACTACACGGAGAATTTTTTCCAAGATATGAGCTTTAGCACACCCACCGAACAGGTTCCTCTGTATGCCCGCGGTGCGGGATTGCACGCTGGCCTGATGCTGCTCCTTCAGCACACCAAGGAGGACACAGATTACTTGTGCACGGTAGGTACGGCCGGACATCCAAATAATATCTTGCACAATACAGTTCATATCACTCCGCAGGGATTCTCACAAGGCTACAAGCTGATGATACACGATCCGGACGAATATCCGCAAGTTTCGATGCGCAACATGCGCATTCCGCACGGTCACGAGATCTCGATCGCGCTCAAACCGCAAATGATCGACACCACGCAATCGGCCGCCGACTATAGCTGGGAGAAGCGGCAATGCTTCTTCAACCATGAGCGCCATCTAAGGTTCTTCAAGCTCTACAATCAGCAAAACTGCGAACTGGAATGTTTGACAAATGTGACCCGCGCACTATGCGGCTGCGTTCGTTTTTCCATGCCGCGTGCAAACGGCACGGAAATATGCAAACTCTCGAAGTGGGAATGCATGTACAATGCAAAGTGGTTCCCGCGACAAATGTTTGAGGTACAAAATGCACCACCGAAACACCAACACATAGCAGACGCGATCTCACGCTGCAATTGTCTGCCGGCCTGCAAATCGGTGCATTACGATGTGGAGATTACCCAAACTTCGCTCGATATCGACAATTACTTCCGAGCAAACAACATGCGTGTGAAAAATAGATCCGACAAGTAGGCAGAGCTGATCGCAATTAACAGACCGGAACTCACTGTAATCATTTTGATTTCAGATTCTTGTTCTCAACGCTTGCGATCTACTTTAAGGAATCGTACTTCATCACGTCGAAACGTTCGGAGCTGTATGGGTGGGTCGAATTTCTGGCAAACTGTGGCGGACTGTTGGGACTGTTTATGGGTGTGAGCATTCTCAGCTTGATGGAGATCTTTTACTTCCTCTCGATACGGCCGATCTCGGTACGCAGGAACATTCGCATCAATGAGCAGCGGAAGCCGAACGAGATCCATAATTCCTTGCTTGCTGTTGTTGCGAAAGTTGAGTAGGACGACAAAATATTTTTTTTCCCTAATTAGCAAACAGCACTGCTATGAATGCACATAGAATTAATAACATGAATCTTATCAATACTCACATCAGACAGGTAGGACTTTGGGTATTTCCATAAAGATAACTTGAAATTATTCTCCATTTCAATATAGCTGTAGCGCAAATGTACGAACATTTTACTATTAATACATATCAATCAATGTCTATCACTCGTTTATTCAAGTCCACGCCGTGCCTTCCACCAAAATAAGGAACTCACAGAATGTGTTGTCTAGTGTCTTCCTAGTGACATAGTTCAAGAGATCTGGAGATCTTTGTGCATTCTATATGTCCTTGGACCACGATCTTCAATGTCTACCAATCAACAACAAAGAAACTCATAGATTTACTATATGGGATATTCAGTTTCATTCTAGTCACATATCAATGGAGGAGGAAATTGTGAGGTTTTGTGAAGTCTATTTAACTGAATTAATTTAACGAATTAGGGAGGTCATCATTGCAGGCGATTCTAAATATATGTTATACTTTGATGCTGAATCACAATTACCTATTACCAAAAGTCCAAGGAACCACGGATGTTCTCGTTCTTACAACCAATTTGGACGACCTATTTGGACAACGTCCGGTGTCATTGAAGTCTAGTCATTCTAGTAAAAGATGTATTCCAAGAAAGTGATAAATTTCTCGTGAAGTGATTACGTTCTGAGCTACCATTAACTTCAACTCAGTTGAATACCGTTTTGCAGCAAGTTTAGGACCTCAAACGTCCAGACCTTATTTTAAGGTACACATCAATATATCTCCGCTCTCTTATCGTTCAAACTTGTTGGGGATATAAGGACCTGAGACTGAAGCTCCTGGGTAACTGCGGAGAACTGTAGTAATGGTGTGATGCAATATTTTTGATCGGCCACTGTAAGTTGACTTCAGTTTTAATTTAACTTCAGCAGATCATAAGAGTCATTCATGTCAAACAGTCGATAAAGGTTAACCAGAACTTGAAAGCTTACGTTAAAGCCCAACATTACCAGAAAATATAATCAATAGATTCGATAGTTCCTGCTATCATCATAATTATGCAGAGAGTTAAAGAAATTTAACAATTCTAGATTAACATATATTTCCAATCGGAATCCCAAGCTATAAAAAGCTTAAACTACACACATGACTAACCTATCAACCTGTTTACCTTGCCGATTATCGCTTTGCAAACACAATTCGCAACCCATCTTTGGCATGGTAAACGAACGAGCGCGGATCAATGACGAACGGTTTATCGGTCGGACCAACCGTAACACGATAGTTTAGCAGTAACTGCACCAACGCTAGCTTCACCTGCGTCTGGGCAAACCGCATTCCCAAACACATACGGGGACCTTCGCCAAAGGGCATATATATTGTGCCCGGATGTATCACTTTCCGTTCCGGGCTGAATCGTTCCGGATCGAACTTGTGCGGTTCCGGATAGTACTTGGGATCCCTGCAAGGATTTTGCAAAGGGAAAATTAAAGCATTTTGTTTATAAAATCTAAAACCCGAAGCACACTCACATGTGTATTGCTAGGATGGGAATTAAGATCGGTGTTCCTTCACGCACGTATATGCTCATGTCGTACCCACACTCGTCCCGGAAGCCTTTGCGCATGATGTACTTCTTGGTGCACACTTTGTGCATCGTTGTTGCCGGTGGAGACATCCGTAACGTTTCCAGCATTACCCAGTCTAGGTACTGCATCTGCTGCATCACGTCAAAGTCCAGCTTGCCATCGTTGGCGTCGATATGTTTTCTCACCTCGTCATATAGCTTTTGCTGCACCTCCGGATGTTTGGCAAGCTGAAATACCCAGCGGGGAAACGATGTATTCAAATGTACGTTTTTAAAACCGAAGTAGACTTACACTGTGCAGGGCAAATCCTAAAACCGCGCTAGAAGTTTCAAACCCCTCGATGAAAGCCGTTAGCGCTTGTGCAGTAATTTCCGTCTGTGTGGTGTCTAAAACAGTAGAAATTGAGTTTTGGGGAGTGAAAATATGATGCAAACTTACTATTTTTTTCCCTGTTTTTGAGGAACGATTGCATCAAGTCTTCCTGCAAGGAACCTTCTTGTGCTGTCGCTGATCGTTTGATGATGACGTTAGCTACCAGTGATCTTATCCATTCGTCTACCTCCTTCAGCAGAAAGCTGTAAATAGTTGAAAGGCCAGTCAGTTCCATGTACAAAACTGCAATATCCCAATTCACTTACGGTGCTGGGATCCACTTCGCAACCATGGGCAGAAAGGTGACCATAAACACCTTAACCGTGGCCATGTGCGACACATCGAAGACTCGTTTTCCCATGCGCCGGAATTCGCTCTCCTGCTCCGCGAAACAATCGGCATCGAGGCTAAACGTACAGGCGACCACATTTTGTGTGGTAAAACGTACCGCTACCTACAAATCGTCACACCACAAGATTAAGATACATCCGAACCTGCTGATAAAGTTGTCCCTACGCTTCTTACCTCCTTAGCCTCGAACTCCACTGCCGTATGACGTCCGATAAATGTGACGAACGCATCGGCCACCGACTGCATGATCGGGAACAGTTGCTTAACCTTGGCACCGGTGAACGATGGTGTCAGCAGGGTGCGCGACCGTTTCCACCGTTCGCCACCGACCATAAACGGATGGTTTGCCAGCAGCGGATCGTACTTGACGTCGATCGGGAAATCGTTGTCCGCAAAGCATTCGAAATCGCGCGTCAGTATGTTCTTCACCAGCACTGGATCTCGCACCATGATGGCGGGTGTGAACATCTTAAAGTATCCCACAAACGGTTTGTCCGGGTAGGCACTGGAACCATAAGTCCAATTATAGCTCCAAGGCTCTACAAGCAAGCTGTTTTATTCGCTTGTACTTACTTGTACCATTCGCCTGCCAGTTCGCAAATGTGTTTCTTCAGCACTACCGTCGGGCCTAAATTTCCCGTCACGAGGGAAGGCTTCGGATGCGGCACTCCATCTATTTCCCAAAACTTGTAGTTATGTTTCACCACCCAGTAGAGAAGCCCCACAAGCCCGAACACGGTCACCCCAACGAGTGGGTTGTAATAAAACAGCCCCGACAGCAGCAAACTGGTGACGAACATCGTGCAGCGAGCAGCACTGAACACTAACTGAGCCGTATCAGTTTGCAAGAACGATTCGATCCGTACAGTGGCTTAACGTTTGCAGTTCATATACATCGGCGCCCAAAACGATAAGATACAAATTGGGTAGAATAATTTTTGTGATAAAAATAAAACAATTGATAAGATGCTAACTCATCTCAGCCGGCAAAGTGAATTAAACATTGAGCATTGTTTGGCACGGAGCGCATGGAGAAACTTTAAATGCCCTGCGGGCGGGTAATTGTCGATGAATGCGTATTAAACCGGTAGTTGTAGACGATTGTACGCATACTCGAATCGTGTTCCATCTCGCACTAACCGCGTACTAACATTGCTGCGATCCTGCTCTAGCTCCATAGTAACCGGCGCGGTTTGCTATGCGCTGTAAGCTGAAGCGGTCGTGGTGTGGAAGAAGGAATACGTTTCCATCTCGCTCTTACCTATGTTGGAAGCGTATATTGTTGCGTTCCTACCTTAGCGTTAGTGTCACCATAACGGGCAGCACATTTTGTCGTACGCTAGACACTGCGTAAGTGGGACGCTTTGAGAAAGTTGCAACAGGTTCGATCGGTTGTATGTGCGTGAACGACACAAATTAAGTGCATTTTCTTGTGCAATGCATTTTGCCAACAGGCGTTGTGGTTTTCAAAGCGTAAAGAAGTTTATGTTGCCGGCCTTTTCATACTATAAAAGTGTTTTGCTTTTGCTTTTATTTTTTACTTCGTTCTCGCTTCGGCAAGCGCAATGTTATTTTTTTTTTTTTTGAAAGTCGGAAAATAATCTCGCAGTACATGTGTAAAGCGACCTTGCTCCGGACCCTTTATCAACAAGCTACATATCAGTTTGGTGCCAAATGGTGTGGAGTTTCATGTGCACTTTGTCCTATTTGTATGACTAATTTTAAACATGGTTTCCAGCATTCAAAAATAATATTTTTGCTAAGATTAAAAGGTCGTTCGCGGTCGGTACATGACATAACATCTACATATAGACTGATAGTCCCCGTGGTACCGCGGTACTTGTTATACTTCCTCAGCTCAGTTAAAACACATGTTTGAAGCAAATGAAAAAACAAAATTTCAGCTAACGGATTTTTGTTTAGCTTTTATATGGTAAATTAATTAAATGTTAGTATTTTTTAATGCAAAAAGGCGCCTAAAATTATGAATGCAAAACGAGAAAAAATAGGGGTAGTTTCTGTAACTGTCCATTTGAAACCAGATTGCACTGCCATAAACGCTGAGCTTTGTATACAACTTGTCAATAAACTTGCGCACAACGTCAAATAATGTTTACGTTTTTAATTTTCTTCGCAATTTTCTACCGAAATCATCGTTAACTTTTACTGTTGAAAAAAAAAACAAAGTTATGAAGGTTTTATGTCCAATATTACACATTCAGTAAACAATTAAAGAACATTTGAACTATAATTAGCCGTTGCAAACAGTTGGTGCAAATTGCAAACAAGTACGCAAATATTCAAGAATTCAACTCAACAAAGAAAACGTTATGCAGTACTAGAGGAAACAGCACAACGGGATTTGTTTGAATTTTATCGATATTTTCTTATGTTTTGATATCATCTTTGGTTTAAATAAATCTTAACATTAAATTGCAAAAATCTTGCATCAAAAGCTTCTCAAAATAAGAAGTATATTTTAGCTAAACAGCAAACAGCAAACAGCAATGATACGAACATCATTTGAAAAAAGAAGATATTTGTCAAACGGAGGATACATTGGACATCCCACTGTGCACTTGATTTGTTATGATTTTGTCCAGCGAATGTTTTCGTGCCCACCAGCTGATTGTTTCGTAGTGCAAATTGTAGTTTTGATACGGTTTTGGTGCATAGTAGATATCAGTGACTGCGAAAGAACAACGTTTTGGTGCTATTGTGAAAGAACTTAAATTATTTTAGTGTTGTAATTAAAAAGAAGCAAAGTTTGTACGTGATTGTGTTGCTAGTTAATCATGTATTGCTGCGGGTGAGTTGGTAGAAGATAATTTACAATGGTATTGAACTTAATATGACAAATAAGTGAAAATATTCACGATTTAGAACATGAAAATCTACTCAGTGTATAAATCGTTTAAACCAAAAATCTAACTTCCCATCATTGTTACTTTCAAACACGAGTGAAGCTACGTGAACATTGTTTTAGTTAAGTAAAACGTTCCCGTTTCAATCGAATCGTGACTACCTTCATTAGGGAAAGCATAAAGCATTCTTATCAGGGTGTTGTGAACCTTATCCTTAAGGCACGTTTATCTTTCCATTGGCTTTTATGATGCTTCATGATACCAACCAATCCACCGCGATCAACCCTTATCGATCGGGGACGGAATGCGTGGAACGGAATGAAATGTGAAATGTGTTTTCCCTCTTCCTTCCCGATCGTTCATTTGCAGCATTGTCTTCGGCGGTTTGATCGTTACCACAAACAAAAAGGAAGAGCGCAAGAAGAAAGGGATCAAAAAGTGCATCGATCGGAAGCACAGACACCGTTGCCTGTGTTTCTGTTTTCGGTCTGTTAAAATGCATGTTCTTTTTGTTCTGCGCTTTCGTTCGTTGCATTGCGCGACAGTGCCATGTGTGTGTGTGTGTCTGGACGGCAATCGGTGGACAGGAAATGGACGGTCAATAAAATTTGAAACGTACGATAAATGGGTATTATTTGGGCACAGCACAGTACACCGGAAGTGCGGTGCAGACGTAACGATGGCGGTTTCATTTTACGACAGGGCCGGTTAAGGTCACTTGGCTTTTTTTTTTACTGGCAACGAATACACACATGAAGTATCATTACAATAATTATTTTATTTTTAACTTTTAGCCAAAAAAAAAAATTTCCTAGAACAGCATGCGTTCATCGGATCGAAAAAGGTTAAACTAGGCCGTACGAGCAACACCTTTACGCAGTTAATCAAAATAACGGACCAAACCCATTTTGGGGCAAATTATCACGAAAGGCGCAAACCACAATTGAACTGTCACGATATGACGCTATGACTCCAATTCCAGCGCAAACAATTGGCATCTGCGCTATTTATCCCGGTGCCCGATCGGATCCACACCACCATTCGCTACGGTCCTTCTCCGTGAGCAAATAGTAGCCAGCGTTCGAGGCGCGATGCAGCCCCTGATGATGATCTGGTTGGCTTGATTGTGGGTAATTTGTTGTGGCCAGTGACGACCATCATTTGCTTTTGCCCTCCATCCAGATCCAACCATCAGCTTTGCAGTGACGCTTGGCGACCTTGTGCACCTTGCTGTAGAATGGCGGAGACGGTGCCATCATCCATTGCCATTGCCACTTGGCAAGCGCTTTCCCGATGAGTTCAAGATATCACTCGAACCATCCAATCCTCCGCAGCACTAACCACTTTCGTCGGTGAACGGAACACTTCAACCTGCCGGACGCGGCGAGTCATTTCCATTCAGCACTGCAACGCCTGATCCATGTTGCCGATGATTGTTCAATACGATAACACACGCTCGATCCGACATTTTCAGTCTGGCTGTCGAATCGGACTGGAAACGGGGGAGTATTTTTTTATTATTATTTTGCTCTCCTACCACATAATAATCCATCCCGACAACGCAATCTACTTCTGGCGCGGAAACAATCAAGGCCACAAAAAGGGTAAGGACTGTTCTACAGCGTGCATTTCTGCTTTTGGTTTTGCAATCGGTACGAATGTAAATCATTTGCCCGACGATCAGGGATCATCGGGAATCTGGCTCCGGTTTGGTAAATTATACCCAACGTAAAATTATCACCTCATTCCCGATGGAAGTGCGATTTGTGCATTTTTCTGTACCACTTTTGCGATTGCCGTTGTGTCTTCGAATCTTGTAAGGCACTTTCACTAAGCGGTTTTGTTGAATGCTTTGTTAAGATTTTTAAACTTTTGTTTGTTGTTTTCTTTAAAATACTTTTTTATTTATACACAAAACTCCTACACCTCGAAGGAAGCTTCCCCTGCCACTTGCTTAACAGTTCGGTCAAGAACGACCGGTTTTTTTTGTTCGCTTGAATTGGAAGCATCTTTCTCGATGGCATTTTTGAACAGTTCTCCAGGTGTAGCGTACTTGAAGCTACTACCTGCGGGGCCTTTAACGCTCAAGCATTTGTCGTTTGTGCTGAGTGTAGAAACAACATTTGCCGTTGTGATTGTACGCACTGCTAATACAGTGGCTAGTGTTCCTAGCGCTTTAAACAAAGCACCTGAAGCAAAGAATGTTTCCCTTTTTTATATTTATCCCATCTTTTTCAGGACAGTTTTTTCTACTGTGGTTGATGATGTTTTAGTGAGGGCAAATGTTCGGGTGATTCATTCCTGACCTATTAAACTTTAGCACAAGTGTTTTGAATGTTTGGTATGGTAATTTCTAAAGGCGTTTTAAATTGTTATAGTGCCCTTACATTTGTGGTATTTGCATGTTCGTTTAATATCATGGCTGAATTCCATAAATATTTACACATATTTTTAGGGCGGCATGGTTCTTCAACATCAAAATATTGTATTTTTATTATTTTAATCTTATTTTAATCTTATTGTCCTGTTATTATGTGCTAACAATATTTCTTACACATTAACTTATTTATTTATATTTTTTAATCTTGTTTTACGTGCAGTTTTATACTTTCTTCGTTACTCTACTATTCTTTTTTTTAAATCTTTTTTAAGTTTTTCTTCTTGTTAAATGCATCTTTTTTTATTATTTTTTTCACAACAATTGGTTTGTTTTTATTATGTTATGGTTAATTTACTTTTGCATTTTTTTTATTACTTTTAAAATTGAATACTTTTACATAAAACAAAGTGATTCATTTGGTCAAGTCATTTGGTCATTTCAAGTCATTTGGTTAAATTTAATCATAATTCGATTTAAAAAAAACACTTTGTGCTTTGTTTTATTCTTATCGTTTGTTCATAAATTTTGTTATTATTGGTGTTTGTTACAAATTACTATAATTTCTGTTTTTCGAGTCTAATTTAAGTTTTTCATTACTTATTTTTTGTGTTGTCATAATTTGCCAATTTATTTTTGCGAACTGTTGTTGACATATTATCGCATGATGCAAGCCTCTCTTCTCGCATCTTCACATCTTTATTGTTTTTTTTTCTCTCTCACGAACCTTATCGTTATCAGCATTATTAAATGTTATGTAAAAACCCTGCTTTTTGGGGAGGCATTCAGAAACGAAGCGAACTTTCGGTATGCCGGCCAACCAATCCCATTGCAACCCAAGTGCCATGGCACCGCGATAAGCCGGTTAAACTGACCCGAACCATATAGCAAGCCGGCGAAACTGTCCATTAATCCGGCGGACAGCGGAACGACCGACCGTTCCGGCTGTGTTTGTGTGCGTTCGTGTACCTTGCCAGCAAAAAAAAGGGGTTCGGGTTCGTCGTGCACGGTTCCGAACTGCACGTCGGTGTGCGTGCGAATGCTTGTGGCAAGCAATCTGAGCCGTGAAAGCTTTCGCTCCGCTCAGTCGCACTCCGATATTGTTCCGATCCGGAGGTCCAGTCCCTGAATAGTGCGGTGCGTTACGAACGATTCGCTGTCAGTGCTTTCGCGAGATCACTTTCGGGTTGATCTCGAACGTTACCAAATTGTTTGTCATTTCCTTACCGTTGTGTTGTGCTGCTCGTGCCGAACTGTATGAAGTAGTTGCGTGAAGCATTGAAAGTAATGGTGATTTGCAACAATTATTGCCAAGTGTCGGAAACTAACAAACGCAATTAGTTACTGTGCCAGTGAACAACGTCTGGAGATCATTCAGTGAGTGTATACACTGTACATTATGTTATGTTTTTACAAATGTCTATCCAATGTGCTTTAGCTGTAGAATTATTGTGCTAAAACTCATTAACATTGTAAAGTTTGCTCTTAAGGATTTTTGGAGTGCATTTAACGCATCATGTTTTATTGAGTCTTGTCTATTCATGAAGTACAGTCCGTGAGCTTTTAAGCTGCAATTAATGTAGAATATGTTCACCTAAAATATACTTCAAATATTATCGTCTTTAAATGTCTTGTCTTTGTTATAAATACCACATAGTTCTTTTACAATTTGGTATAAATGTATAAAAAGCACTTTCATGTTGAGAAATTGGGGACTATTGTCTATTATATTTTCAAGTCTCTGTCCAATAAATTTCCAACTATGGAATAAATAGCTGATTCTATGTGCTGTATATTTAGTGATGGGTTTTCAAGTTGCGTGTATCATCAAATTTAACATCTCATTCGTAACACCCAACAAAGTCCCTGCATTCTGTAGCAATGAAAGTGCCTAGAAGCGAGGTTTTAAACTATTCCTTCACTTTAGATCTTGCGGAAATGAACGTCACAAAACAAGGGCGCGTACCAGAGATGAAAAATAAAACACTGCTGGTCTGGTCTGGTCTGAAGCGAACCACAGGCGTGAAGGGAAACAAAAACCCGAGAACCAGAGGACAAGAAAAATATGTATTACTTAGCAAAGCTTCCCAAGTTCGCGCCACGGTGCACGATAATAATCTTTCTGTGCGCGCTGTTGTGTGTTGTACGCTTCCCGTTCGCCCGGTCATCGTTACTCGCCGCTGGTAAAGAGGCAAGAGTAAATAATATTTAACATATTCCAAGCCGGCTGGCCGAACCTGGTCTCCAGGTGGTGTTGCATGGTATCTGGATATGTGTGTGTGTGTGTGTGTGGTGTCTCCATATAAGCGGTGGCTTACGCTGATCGCTGCGAGCTGCGTCGTCTGCTCCGTGCGCTTCCAAACTTGCTATTTGTCGTCTTTGTAGAGAAAAGAGACTCTAGGAAGCTGCAGTTCGGGCTCGCTACTTCTCTGCCGCCCAGCGGCCGATCGTCATCGTCGCAACGGGGAAGCGTTCCAAACGCTTTAAAGATCCTAGCATTCCCCGCAGCAAACAGAACAGCTGAAGAAGTGCACAGCAAGTTACGCCGTACACTTCGCGTCTACCAGACTACAAAGCTGCTGCTGTTTTTTTTTTCTTTTTGCCGTTGCCGAAGAGTTAAACGATCGCAGAAAAGTAAAACAACAGCATCCATCCCCAGTGGAAGCAAAAACAAAAAAAAAAATGAGGCAACACACGAAACGTAAACTCCCATCGCCGGGGCAGAAAAGAACATTAAATCGACCAGCGGATGAAGCGAGCGGGATGGATTTGGTGTTGCGCCCGTCTATCACCCTGGAGGCGACTGGGTTCGGTGTTTTGGGTCGGTGTTGGATCGCTGAGCTGAGAATAAAGAGGGAGGAAAAAACACATCTTGGCTGTGGGAGCTTTGGGCAGTGATGCGCGAGCAGCCCAGATGATTTGTGTGTGAAGTTAATAGCCGATCACTTTTGACAGCGCTTCGGCAAAAATTCTTTGACGACCCTAATTGCATTACTGGATACAGGGATGCAATATTGCAGTCTCGGCAAAAACAACAGCAAAAAAAGCAAACATTAAGAAAGTAAAGTACTAGAAATAGACGATAACAAGAAATAGAAATTATAAGCATTTCAACATGCTTATACGTAACGTATAAAAATATAATATAAATTTTATTGGGAACAACAAGAACAAAATGCAAAAATATTTACTCATTAAATTGCTTTCTAATTATAAATCTTACTTGTTTCTACTTTTCTTTTCCTGAAAGGACACATTTTTTCATATTTACTTAACTGTTTTTTTTGGTTTATTTACTTACTTTTCTTTTAATGGTACATTTGTACTACTAAATTTATCATTTCTCTAATTTTTTTGAAAAATGTGATGATGATTTACAGTCTTTATTATATTTTATGTGTTATATTTTAAACATAAATTATGCAGTCCTGTTATTTCCAACATCTTAATTCAACATTTATCTAATCTTTAAACATGCTTATTAAAATTAAGCTAAAGCTCATGTTCTAAAGCGTTCTTGCATCCAACGTGCCGATGCACCTCGCGAGAAATTTCAATGCGGCGCCAAGCGAGAAGCGAGCCAGCAGGTTTTTGCTTCTTCCCCAATACATCACGGTACTCTTCGCACTCGCATGATACGCCACGGCGACACTGTTGGCCAATGCTGGATGTATCTTCTTTGTTGTTTCACTTCCTTTGCTCCAGAAGTGGCATTAGTGGTTGGAAGCTCGCAACCCGGGGTGGGATATGGGATATCATAAAATAAAACACACATCACCGTGCCTCTCGCTCGGCAGTTCGCTAAGACTGTTGTGTGTGCAATGTGCACCGGCTTCTATCAGTAATGCGTGTTTTCCCTGCGCTTCCAACCTGAATTTTGAGCCGGCAACCCACACAGATGCACCATTCGGAATTCCACTAATCTCGATGGGAGCGTGCGCAGAGTTTTGTCACAAATGTGGTTTTGTTGCTTCCCCAGCACTGCAAGATTTATGCGAGGTTAGACGTATTGCGTGGTAAACATTTGTTTGCGGATTTACTCCTAACCGGTACAACCGGCAAACACACAAACACGATCACGATGGCAGATTTAGCGTACGTTGATTAAACACTTTTTTTAAAGCTGTTTAATTTGATAATTTATAATAGACGTGAAAAGGGGACAACAAGAGGACAAAAAAAAAACATTGGACACGAAACGAGGACAAACCAGAAGAAAAATAATGGAAATAACTAATAGTATTATAAAAATTAGTCAAGCCCAACCCGCCCGCCGATCGTTCGTTGCATCCCTGTTGCGCTGTATATCTAGCGGGTGCAATAAAGACCCGGCCGGGCACGGTGCAGTGAAATATATATTCGCAATTAATCTTAGGCTGGCAATCTTGTTCCACCACGGTGTATCCCCAGTGCCGTTCGTGCCGTTCGGTAAGCCTGAACAGTTGCAGTACAGCATCTTTTTTTTTTTGTTCCCCGCGGACAGAGCCTCAGGTTTGCGTTGCGATAAGACAAAACCAGAACCAAAACCAAAACAGGGAGAAAACGAAAAGAGAAAAGCAGAAAACATAGCTTCTACGTTTGGCTAGCCGTTGCGCCCTTAAAGCAGCACCGAGCGTTGACCGTGCGCAAGGCGAACGGGCACAAAACGGTGCAAAACCACCACCCGGCTAGACCAAGAACGTTCGCCGGGTCTCTAACTCCTCCTAGGAGCCAACCTCCACCTGTGGGTGCTGGCGATGAAGCAACCGCGGAGTGTGCGATACTTTATCGCAAGTCCGAAACGATGGGTACGTGCTGCTTATTGTGCTGCACTTCCGAGCAGCCAGCTCAACCCAAAGCGCTCACAAACGGTCGGCTATCGAGCCGGATCAGCTTTGGTAGATCCACGTCGCCACCCGATATCGTGGTCCGTGGGTTTTGTCCCGTGGCCGTCCACAATAGCCGCTCTACCAATGCGCATGCGCATTTTAATGGTACCGAAAGGATTTAATTCCTTACTGCCCATGGTTCAGCGCAGCCAAGCGCCATAACAGCGTGCGGTGGCGAACGTGGCAGAAGATGCCGCGTCAACCATCAAACCCGGGACACCCGGGATCGTTCCGTTCCACTTTAGTTTTATGTTTTCCGCGATTCCTGACCGCCGGACGCTTGTCTCGAACGATCGTTTCGAACTTCCTGCTCGCGTTGGTGGGTACGCTCATCGAACCAAGCTGACCTTTTTTTTCTGTGGTTGGTGTGCTGTTTTTAGCCGCCCGCCCTCTGCTGCTGGCCACCGGTGATGCTCTGTTCCGATGGTAACAGTGCATTTAGGCAACTGGATGCACTTGGGTTTTGTTGCATGCTTTTTTGCTGAAGGATGCAACCTTCCATCGTTCCGTTTGGAGAAATTACATTTACGACACATTCCAGCCTGGAATGGTATTTATTTGGTGGAACAGCGTGATGGATAAGCACCGCGGTGTTCCATCGATGTACGATGGTTTTGAGTGTCACTGGTGGCTGATGTACATGTGCTGATGACAATCTTTGACACCTAGCCAATTCATATTGCTTCGGTAGATGTCGTTACACCACCTGATTTAAGGTGCATAAACATTATGAGGATTTTTTTATTCTGCCCACAGGATTTCTTCAAATGTTGGGTGATTGACGATCTTTTTTTCATTCACTGTAAAACGGCCTTATTTGTATGGCTAATTCTTTAATTTTTCAAGTATATTTTTCTAAATCAAATACTTTATGAAACGAATTAAACGAACGAAACGAATATGTATGCTTCCCAATTTTATTGCAGTTATATATACACATTATATATACACAAATTATATATACACAAATAGTTATATGTAGACAATACGGCACCAAGCCGTCATAATTAAATAAAATAAAAATAAATAAAAAATAGTTATATGTACACAAATAGATATTAATAGCATTCGATTTATCTATAAAGCTTTCGTTTCATTGGTGTTATCCAAAAAGGTTCATTATCTGAACAAAAAGATAAATTTTATTTTGTAAAAGCGCACTTAACTATGTGCATAATTAAAGAAAACTAAAAGAAAAATAAAAATCTACTTAACAGCATTCGTTGGACATAAACTTTTTTATTTAAAAGTGTTTCCAAATTTTGGAAGATTAGCGCAAGTTTCTAAACGTATTTGCAAAACAATACTGAACTTATGGTTTATTCCAAGATTGCTTAAATATTTTAAATAAAATTAAAAACTTGTAAATTTATGTTAGCTAAAATAGTTAAAAAGACTTTACACTGCACAACATAATAATAGCATCACCATTTTGTTTTTTGGCAATATTTTCTTAATTACTTTTAACCAACTGAGAAACTTTTAGGTAACTATTTTGTAACTTGTTAGTGTAATATATAAGTCTTTTTTAAGACAAGCATGTGATAACATACCGTAATCTGGCAAATCTTTTTAAATCCCCACTAACGATGATTAATCTGATAAACGAAGAGGAAATACAAAGCATACTTTGAAAAATAAGCAAATAATTTGTGTAGAAATGATAAATTAGAAGAAAACAGCATCACAAAATCCTCCAGAGTTGTAATTGTTTCTGTAAGGTAACGGAAACACAAAGCGATATTTTGTGATAATACGTAGGAAAATAATTGGGTAAAAATATGATTCCGATCTTCATATTTTTCAAATACGAACATTCGTTGCACTACGAACTTTATAAATATTAAAAATATTCTTATTCTCATCATGATTGGAATGAATTTTATTAAATATCATGCAAGTAGCAACCAAATTACTCCAAAACCAAAACGAGTCTTTGCTTGTAGCTTATACTTTGCCCAGATCTCTCCAGTATTGATGATAAGATATAAATTTCTCTGCATTAGAATAAGACCACGAAAACTCGTCTGACCATTCTTTCCGATGGTCAAACGAATCCAGAGCTTCCGACAACGCACGTAACATTTGTCGCCAGTGAACCGTTGCGAACCACCACCACCATGGTCGATGTTGTCGAACAAATGTGGACATTATTTAAATTGAATCATTCCAAATGACAATGATCGGCCACATATTCTATATATATTGCCGGCCCGTTCTCGTCATGGCACGGTTTTGCTGACGGTGCTGACCCTTTCACTCGTGAACGATGTGAAAGCGTACGGGTATGGATCGGAAGTGTCACAGGCAGCGATGAAGCAGCTAGAACTTGCTTTAGATGTACGTGATGTTACGGTTGATTAAAATTTGCGACATTTCTCACGACTTTGAAGCGTTGCTACCTTTTTTTTTGCCTTCGAACAAATTGTGCATAACACGATGTTCGTTCCCTTTCTCTCTCTCTCTCTCTCTGTTGGGAAAATGGGTTTGTCTTCATAGATTTATCTTGCTTTAGTACCTTTGCCGGTGCTAGCGAAAATTTGTTCTCACACCCACAGAAAAAGAACTATTTTTTGTCGTCAGGTCCGTATGAAGGAACTGTTTGTCAAGAAAATCCTTACGATGTTATCATATCGTATTCGAGTTTGTCCCTGGGAGTATAATGTACCCCGTAACAGTATAACTGTCCCTGTCCGGTGAAACACAAATTTAGCACGAGAGTGTTAGCGTAAAAATGGTTTGAACTATAACTTCTAGCCCAACCAGTCGGTGCCATCGGAGGCGTGTGAAAGCGAGAAATGTAAGCCGACTGTGTAAGGGAACCGCAAGACCGTTTGCTGACCTGGTGCAATACGATCGGGAAATTGTTTCATTTTCATTCTTTACGGTTACGGCCTTACGGATGCCGGTGCAGTATCGTATAATTAGTTCGTTAACTTTTTCCTTGCTGTTGCTGCTTCTCCAGTGTATCCACCATTGGAACCACTGGAGCGAACCAGACACCATTGGTTTGGTCGATTTATGGGAGGTTTTACTCGCGTTTCAGAAAACGGAGCGAAAAACAGAAATCCTCCTCATTCTACCTTATGTGCACTTATCACCGACGGATTTGTTTTGATTTGGAACTTATTGATGGAGAAGGGGGCGAGATGCGAAAGGGTAGGGTCGGGCAATGGGAAGGGAAAACGCCAATAAGAACGAAATGAAATCCGTTGGCAATGTGTATATGTAACAGGTCTTGCCAACTGATGCGTTTGCCCTTGAAAAAGTCATCAAATGTTATGATGCGCCGTTTGTTTACGAATATTTTCTTTGCATTCTTTGTTGTTGATTCCTCACGACTAATTTATTATGCAATTTTGTGTACGTGTTTGTATGTGTAAAGCTTATTATTAAATTGTTTACTTAATTCCTTTCGCTTGATTTGATATGTGTTACTTTTAATGTTTTGTGCTTATCTTACTTTTAAATATTTTTAATGTAATTTTTTTTTCTTATTATTTATTTTTTTATTTATCTTTTATTATGACGGCTTAGCGCCGTCAAATTTATTTTTCCTTGTTTTGTTTAATTTTCTTTCACGTTTCTACTTGGTTTTTATAAAGAATGTACTTATTTCTTTTTTTTTTGTTTTTCCATTTGTTGAAAGTTTTTATTCTCAATTTTTGTCACTTTCATTAACTTGTTGCATTGATTTCGGATTAATTTATATTTGCCAGGTTTTTCTTTTATATTCTATTTTTTGTTTACAAGTTTGAAGTTTTGATGTTTTAGTATCTTTTTATTGTCGTATTCCATTGTTTTATTTAGTTTTAAAAATATTTGTTTTATTTTCGATGCTGATAGATTTTTTTGTGAAAAGAACTAGTGCCGTACATTGATTTGAGGCCAACAACTTTTAAATTTTCTTTTTTAATATTTATGATTATTTTACGATGCTAAACACGCAGTACCAACATTTGCACAATGATTAATGTGGTTAAAAAAATTACACACACTGTACAGCTCGCTGTAGCTCCGATCGCCTGGCAACTCAGGTGGAAGAAGGAAGTACCCATCAACTTCCTTCGCAAGCGATGGACGATGACGTATGGCAAAAGCTGTTCGGTTACGTGCCTTCCTGGCGTCGTATCATCTCTTTCCCCATGGGTCTTTGGTCTATCTTTGGAGCTTTGTGTTTTTGACGTTTATTTTCGCAACACAAAAGCCGATCGCGCACAGCACCGCGGTGAAAGATCGCTGGCTGGAGATATTGTGCGCACATCCCGCGTGCGCACGTGGTTTTGCCAACACACCAGGACTCAGAGCTGCTGCTTCTGCTGCTGCTGCTGAACACCGCAGGCCTTCCGATGGACGGGATGTACAGAAACTGTACGCTGTACCGATCTATCCCACGAAGAGAGAGAGAAATAAAAACGTGGAGGATTGCTTTTACGCGTACGGCTGGCAGAAGATTATAGCGAATGCGCATAAAACCGAACGACCCAGCGCGATCCAACAGTGTGTGCATTCGATGCACTTCACACCGCGATGGAACTCATTTAGCTGGATACCTGGAAGAGAAGTGGTCGAGGGGAAATGGATGCAAAAGGAAGGGAAGAGTGGAGCAAAAGGCAGCAGCAACAACAACAACAACAACAACAACAGCAACAAAAAAGCACTCGCGCGGCAGACGATAATAATGCGCGCAAAGTAAATGATATTTCATTGCCCGTACGGACCCCAACTATGGGCCGTGGCTCACATTTCGCATGGTCATAAAACATGCTGTCATAGTGCGGCTCGCGCACAGCACCGAACACGGTTTGCTGGGAGTGTAAAAACCCCCTCAGAAACAAAAGGGGATCAAGAAGGATGGTAGTATTGCTGCTGCTGCTGCTTCTTTTTCTTCTTCTTTGCAATTCACATCACAGCCAGGTTTAAGCTGGAACCCATAACCACAGCGCACCATGAAGGCACAGTTCGTTCCCGTAGTACTGCCATACAGGGTACGGGGTTTTACCCGCCTCTTGCGTTGTGGAATCATTTTTTATAATCATTACTATTATTACGCGAAATCATAAAATTATAAACATGAGAAGCAAACAACGAACGTGCGCACGTACAGGGGGTGCGATACACCGAGACCGCGATTTTGCGCGTCTCGTATCGCCAATGTAATTGGGTGAAGGAAGTAACCTTACCTTGCCGGGGCCTGGTAAATGATGCCCGTGTCTTTTATGTTTTTGTTTTTCGAAAATCGGGTGCTGTGCGCGATGTGAATCACTGCTTAGCACCACCGGCCGCCGATGAGTAAGGTGAAGAAGATCGGTTCGTCGCGTTTGGCGGAATTAGGATAAATAGCATTGCAATGCATCGATTTTTATCACCCCATTTTGCAGCAGTACAGTTAGATGGCGTTTTATTGCACTCGAACTCCACAACATGGTTTGACACGAGTGAATCGATGTTAAGGAATGTGCTACAGCCCAACACATTTAAGGTTTTGATTCATTTATTGCACATTTCGAACCCTGCACTATTTGGTATACTTTTATGGGTTTATTTTAAAATCATTTTTACTTCGTCATGTGAATGTTTGGGATATTACCTTGTCCAGGCATAAATAATAGTTTTGAATTTTTTGTATTGATTCTGTAATTATTAATTTTTTATTTCATTTACTTGTGTGCATTATGCTTTTTGTTGTATTTTTTCCAATTCATGTATTAAAAAATAGGTAAATAAATTATGCGAGTTCAAAATTTTATTTTTATTATCTTATTTTCTATAGCCATGAATTGAATCCCTCTGTATACATCAAAGCACAAAAAAAAACAGGGAGATTTTGATTTGTTACGTCGTGTTTAAATTACAATAATAATTTTAGCTCAAATGATCCTATAATAGTGTCACGCACTGTATGCCACCGTCCCTTTGTTCAGCATTTTTGTGCTGCATTTGTCTATCGTTCTTTGTTTTCGGTACAGCAAATTAGATCTGTTATTCATTTACTCTATTAAATTAATTAAACAAATCAATTTTATGTTTATTTTTTTATTTTTATTTAATTATGACAGCTTAGCGCCGTATTGAAATCAATTTTATGTATTTAGGAAACAATTTAGAAAAAAACAACTACGTTTATTTTTCTTTGGTTAATATATGCATTAATTATATAAGCATCAGTCAAATAATAATATAAATAATGAAATAATATTTTCAGTCAAGATAAGCTGCACTCCCACTGGCAATCGTCATGCTCTTAGCCATTTACTTACCTTTTTTTTTTCTTCTTCTTGAAACCATGCCCCCAAATCGTGCTGACCGGCACACAAACTGACAACAAGCTGACAGCAAACATAGAACAATCACGAAATCCGTACGAGCACATGATGTTTGCAAATGAAATGCAAACCGTATCGCCTTCCCGGTCCGGTTCCCCGCGTATTTCGCTTTGATTTTGTCTCCCATATCCCACACAGAAGAACCCGGAGAAGGACCTTCGTCCGGCAGCAAAACACGGCCGCCCGTGTACCGTCCATCCGCTTGGTTGGTGTCCGCTTCCAAAATCGAAAATCGGCATCAATCGACATCCATCTAGGCGTCGTCGTAACCGGATAATGTATTCTAATGAATTCCATTTTCAATTTCACCGCCGTAATGTTTAATTAACTCTGCTGCAAGTGGACATGAAGCGTGTGTGTGTGTCCGTCGGTAACTTAAGACACTTTACCGCCACTCGGAACGAATATATTAATCAAATATGTAGCACGTACTCGTCTGCCTGACCAGAGCCGGTAACTCGGCTACTTCGACTAGACTCGTCTTGGTCGTCCGTGTCGACTTCTGGAGTGACCACCAATATTCGAGCGATTCTGATACTTGCAAATGTGTCTCTTCTAATAGACACGGTGAACTGGATAAATTGATTTGAACGTAGCAAAGTGCTCCAGTAGACAAAAGCATCTGCTTCATGACTTGTAAGGGGGACTAACCTTATGTCGGCATTATGCTGGTGGTAAAACCTGATGCGAATTAGACATAATAACATATTTATATTATCACCGGACAACTTTCGCTCGTCTAAATGGTTCTCTTATCGCACATACATTCTCCCCGATTAGCATTCTATCATGTCGTCCATTCAGAACCAACTCCCTCCAGGCCTTCCTAGAGTTGATCCTACGGTTGGCGCCAGCCGTTATTTATTTATTTATTTCGTTTTTTTTGTGTAACTCTCGCTTCACTTTTCATTAGACACCTAAACTTTGATTGGCCAACCCATTCGGTCCAATCACATCCCTGCGCGGTGTTGATAAGATAACAGGCGCACATGTACCACACACTCCTTTCCAGGCACATCTGCCCGCGCGCATCTCGCCGGACAGCCACGTGGAGATTAGTCGCTACCCCACGGCAAAAGTTTGACAGCTCGCGTTCGGTCCGGCTCAAAACACCCTACGGGCGGAGATATGGAAGAAAAGCTGACGCGATCGCTACTTGTGTTTCATTAGCGCAGCTCAATTCTTTCTTTTGCTGCGGTTGCGCCTTTGATAACGTCTGCCCGATCTGCCTGTGCACACTGGTATGGGCGTTGGGAGCTTATCAATAATTTCGTGTTTTGAAAGCAAAAACAAAACAAAAAAAATGTTCCGGGATACCACACGGGCATGGATGGATTTTAAGGAACCGCAATGGAAGGTTACGATCAGCCGAATTCGTAATCTGTTCCCACTTCCACCGGGAGGACAGTAGACAACGCCGATAGTGTGTGTCGCTGTGGTTGTGTTTGTCCGAGGCATACAGAAGTAACAAAACAGCATAAGGTGTTTTTTTTTTTATTTGTCCTTTCATTCACCATTTGCTGGCCATCTGACATCAAGTAAACAAATCGTGGCCCAATCAGTGGTAAAACCAAACAAACGTTTTGATTTATGGTGGTTGCTTCTTCTTTGTAGAGATTTTTCATACGTTTGGTTACATCAAATACATTCAACGCCAATTAAATGGTGAATAGCTTTTTAGATAAATATTATCAAAACAACATTATGATTTTCATAATTTAGCCAATATAAAGGTCAGACAGTTCATTAGATAAAGAAATTGTATTGTTTTTGCTCAAAAATCGTTTAAACGAGGGTCTACGTAAGTCGTAACGGCTCGTAGTAGACAACGCCGCATTGGTCCCACCAAAAGATATTAATTTAAATTGATTATTATTATTATATTTTATTTCCTACCATTCACTTCTTTTCATATGCATGCATGATATGAACAAAATTCAAGATTTAAGTTTAACACGTAAAATTTTTTTTCTGGATATTTCTAAAAAACAGGGGTGGTGTATTTGTCAACGGCGCTAGGTTGCCAACACGATCAGACCGGGTTCAAATCTCATTCGGACCGTCCCCCCGTAGCATGGTCTGACTAGCCTGCTACGTGGTAAAATTAGTCTAATACGGCCAGGCCGTTTTAACATAATTAAAAAAAAATATATTTCTAAAAAACAAACGTCAAAAGGTCATAGAAGACATAAATATATAATAAATCTAAAATTATTAATCAACTAAAAGCTTCACAATACATTAAATAATTAAATTTAAACCAATTGAATTAGCCTTATATATTTTTTTTATCATTTTGTCAATATGAATATAAAACATATTTCTCTCTATTTCTTCCACTTTACAGATTTACAATGCTTCAAACTCACTGACATCGGTAACGTACGGACAAACGGCTGATCATCCCTTCCTCAGCGTGAGCGGTCGTATAGTCAGCTGAGCCGTTTAATAACAGTACCGTACTGGTCGACCGTTGAGAATCGAGAGTGGTGGATCGTGTGTATCAATCTGAGCCAGCAGCTCTCAGCAGCATCGCATCACATCTGTCCGGCCGTGGAGCGCACTGGTCTGTTTCCAGTCGCCTTTCGCTCAGTCATTCCATAACATTGCGCGGGTAAACATCTTAGACAACGCACGTCCGCGTTTGCTTTACAGTGACGGAAAAACAATCGAATTCAATTTTTCAAACCCGCAGTGAAATGGTTTCGGTGTAATGTGTATAAAGTGTATTGGTGACGCAGAAAGAAGACAAAAGATATTTAAAATAGCACAACTCCAATGGAAAAAAGCCCTCTAAAACCGATGAGGAAAGTGAAGTGATGATCTTGCAGACAACGCGACTGCCTGCCCTGTTGGTCGAGTCGGTCGATCTGTTTGTAC
>STHB01000010.1:8550161-8584687 GCA_018908115.1 Anopheles rivulorum
GTATCGGGGTTTAAAAATGTTGTTAAACAATTAAACCATCTTAACGATGCATACAACTCCGTACGCCCATTTCCGAATGTCGCCAGCATATCGCAAAAAGATATTCAATTACGGTGCCTTATACTTAGCCTGCTGCTGCGGAATTCGTTGCGGAATGGTACGATCGTTTTAAAGATGGTGATGATCATGATGATGAAATAAATGGCAGCAGTTAATCAAATATAGCCTTAATTGCTTGCGATCTTCAAGCCGCACGGGATTGCGCGGCTTCCGAGCTGTCTGTCTTGGAAGATGGTTCAAGTCGTAAGGTACACTGGAAATGGGTGGCATATTTCGTCTGTGTGAAACGCTTACCGTGCGTGTAACATCTTTCGCAGCATTTCTTGCCGAGTTGCTCTGTTTTTCTTCCCTTTACGTACGAACTGCTGGATCCACTGCACGAAGACCGTTTTGACGATGTATCGACTTTAATTAAAATTGATGCTTTTCATTACCTAAATTACGTTTACTGGTGTTAGTAGCCGTACGTGCAGTAGTACTAATAGCGATGATCATACTCGTACGTAATGGTTTTGTGAAACAAATGGATTAATTTTCCCTTCTTTTTATTTTGACGTATAAAATAGTCACAAAAATAAGTAAAACAGAGGTTTCGCCTGTAGTCGTCGCTATGGCTGTGTGTTACAGTGGCTACACACATCGGCAATTATCCGTGCTGTTCGAGACTCAACACTTACCGGATGAACGGAAAAACACGAATAATAGGCAACAGTTTTCCTATCTTAGTTTTTGCAGTGATTATATTTTTCTTTGGTTTATATTTATTTGAATAGTCATTGCATGGTTGTAGGAGAAATTTTCGTTTGTTATTCTCTATTGATGCTTTTATTGCTGTATCTTGCACGGATAATCCGAGTCCCGGATAATCGGCGTTACACTATTTCTTCAAATATAACTCTTGATCACGTTTATTATGTGCTTGATTTCACTTAATTTGCATTCATTACATTTTATTGTGTTTGTTTTAATATAATTAGGAAACACTTTATTTATTTTCTTTAATCGCCATAATTCTGTATGGTACGCATTTCGCTCTACTTTATTTATTAAACAGATACTAAAAGTTATTTTTAATTCCTTGAAATGATTTAATTTAAAAAAATATAATTCAATTAAATTATTGATTGTTGTGTTGAACTATTGAAATTATTTATTATTCAATGAAATATATGCTGTACGCAGAAAGATTCATTTTATTTAATTATTTCCTTAACTAAACTCCACTTTTAGTGGCATCTGACACTTAAATATGAGCCAATTAATTATTAATTGTTGAGATGGTGTAAATTTCATGTTTAAAAAGCTAAAAATTAAAACAATAATCTAGAATGTACCTCACAATGGCAAGATATTTATTTTCTCACGATAAGCAGAAACGTAGCTAAACTCATTGGGATAATTTAAAAATGCAATTTAGTTTGGCCAGTAATATTTGCATACTTTGACACGTAGCACAATTCTTAATCTAGTAGTAAATAACATACTGCACGACACAGTGATCTTGGCCTTGCCCAACCATCTGCATGCATACATCAAAACGTCTTGCCCAACTGATGCAAACAATCAATCCACCCCGAACGAACTTCTTACGGCGAATGAAAAATTCTTTCAATTGCCCCATACACACATTGTTGCACATTTTCCCCACACACATTTCAGCGGGACTGGTGCAAATGCAATTACGCTTCACCCGTCAATAGAGGGAGAACTATTGCAAAAAAAAAGCGCAATGTTGATTGCGTCGGCAAACCAACAATGCACTCATTTGATCCGTTCGTACGAGAAAAGCCCGCCGAAGGACGACACGGCGTAATGATGCTGGGCTGTGTTTGTATTGTGACTAACGCTGCAACGCTTTTGCCGAAGCATCATGAGGGAGGACAAGGCAAATAAAAAAAAAAAAACAACCATTAGACGCACCTTTTTGCTTCGCCGATCGGATTCGGAATCGTTGCATCGATCATGCTTTACCTTCCCTTTAAAGCGCAGACAGCACAGCTATTTGACGAACCGAAGCTTGCATTATGTGTGTGTTTATCGTTAAGGAAAGGAAATTGGAGAACCAACACTGGTGAATTATGATTTCTAGCCACACAGCAATCTTCCCATTCATTGGTTAGTTGCATAGATAGTGCACACTACTGTCGCACTGTCGAACGCGACGCTTTTGCAGCCGACTTCCAAGCATTACGGCGCAGAAGCATCGGAATGATCTGCCCAACAAGCGACCCAACAAGCGAACCAGGCAATGGTTTGTTGGGAGTTGTTTGGAAAATAGGCTTCAAATCAGCTCACCGCCAACAGGCGTGTGCGGCGTCGTCTTGAGAAGAGCCTGTTGCGCCTGCTATGAAGTTGGTTTATCATTAATCATCCATCATCATACGCCTCGCGATGAACGCGACGGACGGAGGTGAGCTTTAGAGCTCGACAAGCGTCCCCGGCGACTGAAGAGACACATTCAGCGAGACGGTATCGTACCGCGGACAACAGCTCGTTTGCAGCTCACATCGGGATGGGGGAAAAAACGGAAAATGAATGAAGGAAAGCAACCCGGCGGCGGGTTAACAAAAAAAAAAGAGAGAAGAGAATCACTGAATTGACGGTATCCCGGCGCGGCATATCCAGCATATAATCTCTATAATTTAATCAAGCATCAAAACGCAATATGACAGCTTGGATCGTCGAAGGGTGCGCCGCGACTGTACGACTGTATGAACGTTTGTTGCGCCGAAGCCATAACTACCTGGGTACTGCCCGGAGTATCTTCTACTCCAGGACGCATTGTAGTATAAAATGTCAAAAAAAGAATACGACACGTAAACCACTGGCCAAAAGCAAAAGGGGATGTGGTATGTCGTCGCCTCAATAGTGAATCAGGGTGGATTGATGCGACGACCTCGCAGGTGACTCCGGTTTGCATCATCATCATCATCATCCGCAGCGCTACATTGGACCGTATGTGTGTGGTGTGGCCCATACACTCCATAATGTCCAACAGCATTGAATGATTAATCAAAACATCAAATCAAACCATCCAAAACAAACTGTGTGAACACCATCGTCAGCGGTGTGCACCGTCGGTTCCATACGCTTCGTGTCATTCCGTTCGCCGAGTTCCGCTCACGTTACCCAATCCTTTGCAAGTTGCGATCTTTGCCGTAGATTAGAAATAAAAGCATCACCATCCGTCAAGATCACAATCGGCTTAAAAAGGACTTTCTCTCTTCTATTTTCAGCTTCGCCGAACCATCGGTCACGCATCGCCGGAAGTGAATCGGTGGCTTTGTTCACGCGATATTTATATTTGTCTATCAACACGTATAAGACGTATAACGGATCCGCATCACCATGGTGCTAGTACTGAACGGTGTGATACAGGATGAGCGTCCGATCAATACCCATGCACTGTTTCTGGAGCATCCCGTCTACCGTGAAACGGCCACACAGCTTCTCTCCATACCAACAAAAACGGTAAGTCGCACTTCCTTTGGGGCACTTTTTCTTACGACTTTTTGGCGATTTTCCATTCTTAGAGATAACGAAACTATTAAGAATTGTAAGCATACCCTAAGTGACAGCAGACTTACCTACCAGCAAAATACCATTTCCGAATACATGCAAATATTTTAAATAATTATTAGAGAGGAATATCTGACGCAGAAATGGCATTAACAAGCATAAGAACAACTACATTTATCGGACTCCTAAGACAAGAAGCAGCATGTAAAATCATCAAAAGAAACCATGTGGCAACCAATATGGCGAAATATCGTCGTACTAAAATAAAAACAAAATAAATTAAAATCTGTCTGTTGTCTATTATGAGTACATAAAATGGAATCTTACACGATGGAAACTGTAACAATTGTAGCAAGGTACCAGGGATCGTTAGATATTTACGGAGACGCTACTTGAGCTATCCTTGGAAAAGATGTCAAACAAGTTTTGGTATAGGCTAAATTTTAGCTCAGCATCCAAGGATCGTTAAAGCTAACTGAAGTATAAAAAAGTTGTATAAATAGAGAGCGACCGGAACGCAAAGCTCAAGTTGGGGGATAAAACCAAAATTTAGAAGGCGTTCGACATTATCATGTGGACAGTAACCAAATAATTGAGAAGTTAACAAACATCCTTTAGGAACTCCAGAAATGGAGGAAAGAATGAATGATTAGGAATGATTTAATTCGTGCATTGTAAGATTCTAGGTAACTCATTTAAGAGAAATTAGATAGACGCCTTCAACCTGTGAACCACAATATAAACTAGAGACGATAGAAGACGTAAAGGAAATTAGATTTGTCAAGATAGAGGCCTTTTGAGAGGAAATAACGATGGAAAAATTGTAGGAATAAAAGGAGAACTAGCGGTTTAGTAATTAATTAAACTTATTGAAAATTCTGTCTTTTTTCCCCTACTCCAGGTCGGTGCACCGGGATTGCTGTACGTATGTCAGCGAGAAATGGCCGCCGTTGCGCCACACGATCGAAACGTCAACATTATTGGATCCGACGATGCCACCACGTGCATTATCGTAGTCGTACGACACTCAGGTACTTAAAGGTTTAACACGAACCGGTCATAAATTACTTGACTTGCTTATATTTTGGTTTCAACTGCTCTTCCCTTGCACAGGATCTGGAGCGATCGCGTTGGCACATCTGGACGGTAATGGTACGGATGAAGCCGTATCGGCAATGGTGGCCCGCGTACAGGAACTTGCATTCGGCTATCCCGAAGGGCGCATCGAGCTACAGCTTATTGGAGGCTTCAGTGACCCGCAAGGCTTTGCGGAGGATCTCTTCAGCAACATCATGCGTAAGTGTTTCTATCGCTACGAATGACATAGGCTAGTGGCCATAAAGTGTTTTACAGTTTTACAACCAGCACCCATCCGCATATGCCCGCAAAACCATTAACCTAGGCGAAACGGCTGATCAAACGAAATGACAGACGAAAGCAAAACAGCCCCGGATCGAGTCACGCCGTCGCACATTTATATGAAAAAAAAAAATAAATAGGTGCGGAATTTGTCTTTCGATGCCTTTCCCGCGTGAAGGTGTGCAATCTTTCACCTGGACAACACCAAAAACCGTTTCCCTGGTGCATACCATAAGTTTGTCGGTGCGAGAGCCGGTCAGAGGTTGGCGAATGGTTTGGCGTTTAGTGTCTATAAAAATCGGAACCGTGCAAATGGCAGCGCATGGCGCACCGGGAACGTAAAGAGGCAAAAGAGCACAATGATTCACTTGCTCAATGATTCACCGGCGTGATACATAACCGGTGCGAGGTTAGCTATAATTATGGCATCGAAATCTATTTAAAACGATCATGACCGACGGCCAAAAGGGTGGACCCATCATAGTGGGATTTCTCTTCCAGCTTTCTTTTCCCTTTTTTCCCTATGTTTGCCGAACCAAACCGATCGGCCGGGCAACCTAAGGCTCGATAGTCCATAAATGTAATGCGAGGTTAGCGTACTGGGAATGGGTGGATTATATTTCTTACCAAAGCGGTGTACATCACGGTGAAGTGATGTCCATAAATCATCATCCTAGTGATATTCGCAATACCCATTCGATTCGGAATCTTAGATCGTTCATCTGCATTCGTGTTTGCACGAGTGTACATTTATTGAAAGCATAAATTAAAGCTACAAGATGCACATACAATATTGTTTCAATTAAACATTTCGATTATCACTTTGATTATCGATTCTAGCTTCTTTGTCTCCACACAAAGGAATTAGAACATGATGCTGCTTTCTGTAATCCATGCATCATAAATTTCCTGATACTGCTAAGAGGGAATAATCAATCCCCAATAAAGCTTAGTCAAAATTTAATGACGGCAGAAGGACGCCGTCTTCGGTAGACGATCACATTGAAGTGTATGTGGTTTAAGCTGAAAATCCGAACCCCTTTTTTGACTATTCCCCTAACCTCGTATACATGCACACATCGTCACATCGACCGATAAATCCCTACGGGAAGCAAGATGCTTTCTAAAATTGATGATAGAAAAAGATTAGGTAACACCATTAGTACTTCCTCTTTTCATCCCTTGGTCAGTGTCCCTCTTGGATGCTTTGGATCCTTGCCGTTATAAACATAGCAGAGCCAGTGATGGTATGAGTCGTGTGTTCACTGTCCAAACGTACCATCCCGTATTAGATTGCGAGTGTACTGACCACATGTTCCTTCCCACCACTAAAGGGTTAGACAAATCGTCTAATGTCCCATACATACGAAGGCCAGTGTCCTATTCCTTCCGACGGTGCTGGTGTTTGATAAACAACCTTATCGAATTGCTCACACGAGATATTGGAGGATTTGCTTAAATAATTGGAGTGTGATTTTTTGGATCTATGAAAAATATATTTTCCCCAAATAATGCGAACCGAAGGAGTGAGCTTGTGTTGGAAAATCGATGCTTTTCTGTTGAAGCAATCCCTCATTTAGGTTGATAATAATGTTTTGAAATACTGAGCGCTAAGCGTAATTGATTATCATTTTTCGTACATGAACTGTAATGTAATTACAGTGTGTGTCGTTAAAGCAACCCTTTGCCAACAACAAGATGTTTTTTTTTTCATTCCAGCCTAATGAATAGAAGATTTACATAAGAATATACTACAACTCCAATATATTTCAACTCCAGAATAACTTGAAAAAAAAAAACAATACAAATAAAGTCGTTTTACTGACAAATGCATTGGCGAACGAATAATATATCCAATATTTTTAAATAACTAATTTATTAATTATTCGCGAGAAGCTGTAAAGAAACAAGAGACAATAATTTATTGTTTCTTTCTATTGTTTGCAGTGCATTGTGTTCGTCACATTGCCAATTAAAAGTCAATGAATGTCCATCGAATACACCCAGTCTGGTATTTATTATTTCCTATCCTTTGCTGGAAAATGATATAACTATAAAACTGAAACCTGGTTCTAGCCTCCTGGGTGTACTGGATGGCCATGATGTGATGAATAACTTGAAAGGAAAAACCGATGTTAAGCTTAAGTTAACCCTATCGTTTCGTTGCTTTGGCAGGGAGGTTGGAGTTTGCGGAATCTTGTTCAAAACGTCTTTTCGACAATTCGCAACATCGTACATTTGATGGAGGACGGGGCCTATTTCTTCCTGAATGGCAACAATTATTTTAAATCGTATGACAATTTCCCAAAGCAACAATTCCTCAAATGAGTCCTCCTTTGCATCATATTTATTTTAAATTAGAAATATTAAAGTCTTAAATACAAAACTAAATATGACAAGACAATAAGTCAGTACTCTAACGATACTGACCAGCACTGTAAATGTGTTTATGAACCATAGAATTGTGATTACGCTGTGTACACTTTATTTCCTTTGCTATTATTGTACATAACTTTGAAGTATTTTTCTCTTATATTTGCTAGTAATGTACATCCATCTGGAGGTGTTCACTATTAGGCAATAATGCATGCGCTAATCATGCACGTTTACATGGGACTTAATACGCTATTAAGTCCTACGAAACGATATTTATTGCACGAATCAAGCAACACACCCGCTCCGAGGCTTGTATGATGCTTGATACTCATTCATCATTCATCCGGACGGATCTTTGCACACGATCGTACCGTGCACACACACACACACACACACAAACACCCCTTACGTACTGTCCACCCTGGGGTGGTGTAAGAAATTTAATTATAGTGATTGTAACATCTCGTAAATTATAATTGACCGCCGGAATGGGACGTACCCCATGGACGCACCGATGGGGTGATGGGATATATCACCCACGGCGAGGATGCCACCACACAAGATGCCTGCCGCAGACATTTATGCATGTCGGTCGGATCATGCATATGCTGGCGTTGGGGTTCTAGGACACAGAAGAAGAAAAAAACCGGTACTGGGGGCCGGCTAATTGTGACAACAACCGTTCACAAACCATAAGGGTGAGAGTACCGTCATCGTGGCTTATATCAAGGGAGCAGAAGTGGGGATTATGGTTCTTAAGAAGTGTTAATCACCCACGAAACTGGTTGGGTGCTTTGTTCTGCGCACTGAAATCCCACTCCAATCGTGTCCAGTACGTACATTACACGGCACTTTTGCTTTTTTCTCCTCGCGCTTAATTGAATGAAGAGTAATGCATTCAATTGAAACCAGCTGGAAGTGAAGATCCTAATGGTAGAATGAATGTAATGCACTTTAGATTCGATCAAGTACTTTATGGTCCATCGCGTATGAGAAAAAAACAATAATAATGGTTATTTTTCTCTTTGCTCACATTTTTCCTTCGATCAAATATGAATGAACACGCTTGCGGAGCAGATAGCACTTACGATCCGTATTCTAATGGCCACTTAATTCAATCAAGTGCAAACTACCACCACTCGGATGCCTTTTCGCTGCTGACGGTGGCTGCTGTTCGGTCAGGTCCAGTTGACGACGACAGAAAGGTCAATTAGAAAATAATTAAATCAAAAAATTGACACCAATCAAGCACCCATTCGCTGAGGGTGGAAGAACATGTACATGTTTTGGGGTGGGGAGATCTTCTTCACTGATCTTCCACTCGAGCAAGATACAATGACGGATGGTTCGGTACTCGTGACATTCCACGGATCTCTCTCTCTCTCTTTGGCTTAACGACCTACTCGGTCATGCCGGCCATCAAATGGCTTACTAGACTATTAGATACCACGTAGTTGCATAGTCAGTGCTCACTACGGGGGAACGGTCCGAATGGGATTTGAACCCGGTCCGGTCGTGTTAGGAACTAGCGCCGTTACCAAATACTCCACCGGGCCGCCCGACATTCCACGGATATTGGGTGCAAAAGTGAAAGTGATGGATATGTACTTATTTACATTACAATTATCGAATGGAGCTTCATCTTGGAGCTCTTGAAATAGANTCTGGCTTAACGACCTACTCGGTCATGCCGGCCATCAAATGGCTTACTAGACTATTAGATACCACGTAGTTGCATAGTCAGTGCTCACTACGGGGGAACGGTCCGAATGGGATTTGAACCCGGTCCGGTCGTGTTAGGAACTAGCGCCGTTACCAAATACTCCACCGGGCCGCCCGACATTCCACGGATATTGGGTGCAAAAGTGAAAGTGATGGATATGTACTTATTTACATTACAATTATCGAATGGAGCTTCTTAAATAGAATGGATTTGCGTTATATGAAAGTTTTTTAAGATGTGATTATTAAAAACTACTCTGAAATTCTTGGCCGGAAATTGAAGCCATCAGGGACTCGTCTATATTTATCATTTTTAATGAAAGATCGAGAGATTTGAATGCCAACTCACTTGGGGGAGCTAATCAGAGTCGTCTCCAGAGTTAGTGAGTTGCAAGAGTGAGTTGATATTCATCGGGTGGAATTAAATCCCAATCTAACTCACCAATGAGTTAAACAACTCAGGAATGATTTTATTCATTCTGAAGAAGTTTAATCACAATAATAGTAATACAAACTATTCGTAGAGGCTCAAATTAACTCTATTCAGGTTTAATTCACATATTGATTTTAAATCACTATGTGTATCATCACTATTATTCCGCTTTTAAAGTTCCACGTTTAGCTGCAAAGAAATCCTGGAGATAAATTTTCTACTCCGTATCAGATTTTGATCTGTTTTGAACTACATCCAAATACTACGCGTTGCGATAAAATGTTCCAAAATGCTCCAAGATGCTCAGAAATACTCCAAACATCTTCAGAGTATTACTTACAATTGTTTCGAATCTGCTCGAATTCTACGAGATACAGAGATAAGTACTTTATGATGCGAGTTACCTTAATTATTTTTATTCAATGACTTATCATGACCTGTGTGAAAAATATGTTCATGTTCATGGGATAGCCAAGAAATACAAAAGATTTCCCGACGTTGGATCGACTTGACTCAGACTGAACAACCATTTCAAACATCCTGTAATTAAAACTATTTTTAAACATTTTAATTAGACTACATTTCTCTGACGCTAAATCTTTGTATTTTGTAACCTAATACACATGTTTAAATCACTGCCTATCTCCCTCCTTACGCCTTCCAGAATCATTCCACAAGCATCCACTGGAGATAGATCTGACGCAGTCGTGCGTCGGTGAGCTGAACACAATCGTGCGCGATGACGTCAACTGGCCGATCATATACGGCGTCGGCGTGAACATCAAGACGGGTGAAATCTTTCCCGCCACCTTCCCGGACAAGGGACCGGATCTTCCGCTGCGGATGGCACGACACTTTACTGGTAGCCATCAGGTATGTCGAGATACCCGTATCTGTAGTTTGCTGATGATTTAGTATATTAACGATGCTTACCGTATATTGCAGGTGCTAGACATATACGATGCAGCGGTCGGTATGCTACGGATCGGACCATTCAATTACGATCCACTGCGAGGCGTTGATCTATGGTTGGCGCAAAGTGATGAGTTTATACTGAAGCATCTTTCCACCAGTCCGGATGTGGAACCGCCCCACTTTGCCATGCAAGTGAGTATCGAACAGATACGATATTGCAGGAAAGAACAGAACGATATTGATGTATTGTGTTCTTTCCACCTTTAGGTCCGTGCCACACTTAGATACATACAGGACAATCAATTCCCGGCTGTTACCGTGTTTCGCAACAACAATCCACACTACTTCCGACGGGACGAAACGACAGGCTGCTGGGCGCCGGTTCGATATTGAGCGAAGCGCTGAACATCGGTGTTGACTTGAACAAGATCAAATAAGATCAAAATCTACATAGCGTTTGTAGATCGACTCCTGACTAACCCATTGAAAGTGGTCCCAAAACAAAATGGTGTTGTAAAAAGCAGAACAAAATCTTTCCCTATCTCTCTCTCTCTTTCTCGCTATCCATATTTATCGACAAACATCATCGTGCCAATATGTGACGAGAGGTGGCTATTATCGTTAGATTTTCAACGATTATTCGAACAATTTTGTTACGTTACGTTTACGCTACTTTCTTCTGGATTTGGATGTGTAATTTTAGTGCCTTTTTATTTGTTCTGTAGCTTCACTCAATGGCAGCTGTTTCGCGCATTGTTAGAAAGACAAATTAAGAGAACAAGAAGCTGTACGCGAAAGCGTTTTTGTGTGTGTCCGTGTGCTTCATATAGACAATTGATCCTATCTGGTTCCCATCCTTCCGAAAGCGATATCGATTGTTTGTGTGCTAATTAAGAAAGGACCCCACGATACACTCGTACACAGATAAATGCTATAAATGGTGGCCGTTTCTCGGTATTGAACACTACTTGCGCAGTGATTGCAAAAGCTATTTAACAAACAATAAATGAATTTAAGTATGTTTCATTAGGAGGGTTGTGTAATTATAGAGTTTTTTTACACGAATGTCACAAGTATCTGTATTAAGTTTACCAGCTAATCATTTTTATCTCGTGTTCATTTTTAACAAACCTTTTATTCTCGTTTTAGGTATTTTAAGATATTCCAAAAACTAGTTGACGTTATTAAAAACACAAACTAAAATTAACGTTGGTGGCAGTGAAAACGCGACTTAGTCTAACATGTGAAGGAAGATGTATGTGCCTTAACGTCGACTGAAGCAAGGGTACGAACACTACCTTAAGGATAACTCTTGAAAGTTTCATGTGAAGTATAAATCACGAGGCTTGTACCAAGACTTATATCTGTTCTATCCAATTCCTTGATCCTGACTGAAACACACATCCTTGATAATAAGGATAGGATATAGATCAATACGGCAAAAAATAGAGAACTTGGCTCAAACGAAATGAAGCAGAGTTCACCTGTCGGACATGTATTCTAGCGATGATCCCTACTTAGTGCGATCTTTGGCGATATATGGAACCAGAACTCCACGATTTAGCTGAGATATTATTACAAGGCTGGATCAGATATCCTAACATTGGTGAAAGTTGGAAGGACACGATGGCTGCGACATAATACAAGGACGCAGCATCTATAAGATTGTTCTTCAAGAAAAGTACTCATCAGATATTGATTACACAACAGTGAAACAGAACCTGTCAGAGATCGAATTATAACTGTGGACTTATATACCAGAGAAACCAGAACATGTCATCACCGTGAAGTTCGTTAATTGAGTTTTTCGGAGGCAACTTTTGCTGATGGATGCTAAGTACTCAACTCACGTCCGGTTTTAAACATTATCGTAAGTTTATTCGGCAACGTGTGTTATACAACGTAAGGATCATTATGATCATAACTCGTACATCTTTGACTAAAACAACACATTTAAATTAATCACCGACACGGACACGCGCACTGCCCCATATTGATAGCAGCTGAAGAATGATCACATGAAGCATTGATTCGTTGTGAATAATGTTGCTGCCATTGTGAATTTTTCACCTTCCGTTTACGGTTACACAAACAAAACACGAGCTCACATACCACGAAGCGGGTTAATAATTTAAACATTTATAAAATATATTTTAAATATATTTCTATATCCATTCGGCTTGAATGCGGAACCGGTTTGTGTGCGCGATCCGCGACCGATTAAACAACACCGCTCCGAAAAGGCACAACGTATTTCGTTTGACGAAAGTACACCGGGACACTGACACCGGGTTATGGTAACCGCATATATCCGGTGGTGGTCCACAAATAAGCGCATTTCTAAAGCAGAAACAAACAATTATTTACAACAGGTCCCTCCTCCCCTTCTCTCTCTCTCTCTCTCTCTCTCTCTCTCTCTCTCTCTCTCTCTCTTTCACTCCCTCCCCTACTCACTACATCTCTACCACCCATCCCATCCGCTTAGTGCGGGACGGAATGGGCGAGATGGAGCGAAAGTATAAACGATTAATTGCACTTGTTCCTGCGAACAGATGGGTGAATGGGAACGATTTGGGCGGTGGTGAAACAGGTAGTTGATGAATACAGTGGTAGTGTGTAGCTAATTGTGTGCTACCAGGCGTATGGTGATCGTGCTTCCTCAAACCCTGCGCATTGACACGCTGCTGGAGAAAAAACCATGGGAAGACCAGGATTAAGACTGTTCCAAGTTCCAAGTGCGTTACGATCCAACCAACCGGGAACGGAAAAGGCATTCGGTTTCCGCTGTCACACAACTGCGTTCGACCGCTGGGATGGCCCTAGAACATGGTCAGCATCCGTGCAAGCGTCACAGTGATGGCGGTACACAGGAACACCTGCAGCGTGGCGGCATTTACTCGGAAGGCGGCACCTAAGGAAACAAAAGGAGTAGAAAAGGCATGCATCAAACAGCGGCGAAGAATATGTTTTTATTAATTTCAGGACGATTCACCACTTTGTAGACATGTTTGGGAAACACTACTCCCTCGCCTTTAAATGTAACTTTACATTGAACGAATTGCTCTGCATTCTAATTTTTTATTGTAGCTTCGGCAACAGATACCTTTAAGAAGAAGAAGACTGATTTTTTTAAGGTTATGATCAGTAGCTGCTTGTGGCAACTAATAGTGACAACTTGGACAGAATAATTATTATTTATTCTAACAAAATGTCAATAAAGCTTCCCAATATGTTTTTAACTAAGCTTTTGAGTGTATTGAGATAGCAATGTGGTTATTTTGTTATTCAAAAAGTGAATAAACGTACAGAGAAATTGAAAACAACATAAATTACTTGAGAATCGTCCCTCGCTTCGATCGATTTCATTGTACTTAATCAATGTACAGTTTATCTGATTCAGATTGATGCTGGCTTTAAATCGAATAAATGGCTATGGATAGCAATCATGAAGATGCATTAATATATTAAAGTCTTTCAAGAAGATCTACCCATCTTTTGAAAGTCAACTCACGGTACGAATGATCTACACTGAAGCTTCATTTTAAGGACCCTTCTCGACTAATTCCGAACTACTTCCAAACAAACAAACGAACAAACAGTTCCATTAGAAAAGAGATTCCCAGTTTACTTACACAAATCATACGCGTAGTACAAACTTCAATTTTGATGCAAATTTAATTTTCTGATTTATTACTGATTTTGCTGATTTTGCTTCCAATGTTTGCTTCACATTAAATTGTTTCTTCCTCATCCGAAGGCAACTTACCCTGATAAGGCATACTGCTGCGCAGCGTGTAGTCCGTCGCCGGTATCGTTACATCGCACTGTAGCTGCAAGTTCTTGTCCGGATCCGGCAGGATGTACTGTACGGACACGTTGTAATAGCCGGAATATTCTTGCACCTGCTCGAAAGCCACCGCGTCCGACACCTTCTGATCGTCAATGCTGAAAACAACGGAAAGAAAGTTACCATAAGTGTGTTTCCAGTTTAATTATGTTCAGAAGCTTTTGGGTGTTGTAAAAATAAAGCAAAACATTGTGACATAATTAAAAATCTTGATAAAACCACCTCCTGGAAGAAATATCTTTCATTATGTGCTAGTAAACTGTATTATTTCAGCTGCTATTAAATAATTCTCACAACGCTGATCAAAAGCTGTCAAATGTAATCGAAACTCTACTCGTACTGCCGCTACTTCCTAATAGATGGCGCCACACGTCAAAGCTCTTTACATGTGTGAACCAACGGTTACTCTATTTGAATTGCTTTTGTCGTACCGTTGGAGCACCTTGTATGAAAAGGGTTTTCTGATATTTATAATAATTTACCTTTATCCTATTGACTTAATATTCTACTATTACTCACCGCAAAGCAACATCCGGCAGCGGGTATATTTCGCCAACGTTACAAAACACCACCGTACTGCCGTTCGTTTCACGCTGGAAACCCAACGAAAAGTCGGTCTCGGGTACGATCATCTGCAGGTGGGCGGTACTCGACACCAGCTCATCGAACGTCGACACCTGGCACGTGTAGTTACCGGTGTAATTGGCCATCGGATTGATAAACTTTAAGACACTGTGCTTGTGAAGCCGATCGTCCGACTCGGAATAGTCTACGTCGATGTGTCCCTTAAACGAACTCTGCAACAAAAGAAAAGAAAGATTTCCTTCTGATGCTGGTTGAATAAACTTCCCTATTTTCCACATATGGAACATAAAAACGTACAAACACGATCGGATTTCTTGACGGTATCCATTGGTAAAACTGCAGATCGTTGTGTTTCCACTTCAGCACGAATCCCTTCGACGAGTCATCATCAATGTCGTAATCACAGCCGAGTATAAGCGGTTTGCTTTCGCCTTCGTCGCGCGATATGCTGTACGATGAGGGGACGCGTATTTTGGTGATTTGCAGGGCGGTGATCACTGGAAATAATGAAAGAGACGTGAAAGAAACGTTAGAGAAATATTTAAAAAGCAAAAAATATCTTGGCAAATAACTCATATTTGTAAAGTCTTAAACAGTAATCAAATAAACGAAAATTCCTCGTCAATTACAAAAAACAAAGTGTAAACAAAAGAGCTCTTAAAAAAGAATAAATATAGAAAAGAAATTTTATAGCATTATAGCAGAAGTATAACTTAGTCATACGATATGCGAAACCCGATTAAACGAATAATCCGGATATACCTAATTTCCAGCACTGTGCACAATGTATTGAGTTTAAAATAGTATACATTGTACTTCAACTTCCCAAGTTAACCTTAAGTTGAGAAAATCTAACTGTGAATTTTGCGGAAAATACTGTTTGTGTCAAGAAAATCGTATAATTTTGGCTCCATACCGTATATGTTTAATTGGCAAGTTGATTAGAGAGTTAATTTTTTTAACTGTTTTAGTTATTTTATTCAAAAAATATATCTTCTTCAATTTTCCATATTGTCCATATCGTCCATGACAGAGAAAAAATTATTTCCTGCAAATCAATTTCTGTAGCTTTTTAAAATTTTCAATGCCAATTTTAAGATGACTAACAGCCGAGCGAGAACAAATAGTATTAAATACTTTATTCTTAATAATGTTCAAAATTCTTTAAAGAAACATAATATGAAAGTAATATGTTTTAGAGTGTGATTTTATTTTACTTGCCAATGATGTCGAAAATGTCCACACAATTTGAATTTATTTACAGTTTACATCTACTAAACGCACGGATAATCGGGATCTTATGGCAGCCATAACAGTTTAGGGCAATTGCTCTAAACAAGGTTACAGATAAAGGTAATGAGAATCTTTGCACTAATTAATTTGCTGAATCTAGCATTAAAAAAAAAAGAGATCAAAAGTTAAATGTTTAGCAAAATTGTTTATTTTCCCTACAAAAAAGGTATCTTTTTTGCTATAAAAAAATTAGACTTGAACCGTTGCCAATAGAGCAAATGTTTCGAAGCTTGAAATTCGGTTCGCTAGCATGCAGAAGTTCGCAAAAAAACACGCAAAAAAAACATCTTCATTGCCACCTTGGTGTATTGGTACGTTACAGTACAGTTTTGCACGGCAGAGCGTTTGAAATTTGTGCCAACAATCGGCGGACCGTTGTTGTGCGGACTGTTCTGCCTATGGTACACAAACAAACGCTATCTTGAAAACAATTTCTAACCATTCTACCGTACGAGCTCGTACACATTCGGCATCCTTTGCTCTCCCCTTCCTTTCGAGTCTATTTTCGCCAAAACCCCTACTTGAGGGTTTGGTATAAGGATGTGGATGAAAATTGAACCACATGCCTTCGCACACGAACGTGCATCACATTTGGAAAATAAACTGTCCAACGCTGCAAGAGATGGGACGTCACTCGGTATTTTGATAATATAATACTAACCACCACCAACGATGGTACCAACCATGGTCGAACACAAACACAAGCAAAAACGATGAAACGTTACAACAACACAACACCACTCCTTTGCGCTTTAACATGGGCAGCAGTTAGCAGCGTGGTGCAAACGTAAACCGAGTACAGTGTTCAAAGTAGTAACATTTATCGGTCCAACAACATCCGGACCGGGGGAAAAGGTTGCTAATGGATGGGCAAATAGCTTTAGCAGAAGCGCAAGTAGGCAAAGGCATAAATCAAACGTTATAAGACGTCAACCCGGCACTGCGTGCCGTTTGATGCTACTAGCGAAGTTGGAAGAAAAAAAAATCTAAATATTAAGAAACAGTCGAGAAACAGTAGAACGTCGATTATCCGGCGGCGGATTATCCGTGAGCCAAAAAAAATGACATTTGCACAACCGTTAATACATTTTAATAGATTGTCAGATTTAAAAAAGTGCTAGCCAAGGCATGCCAGATGATCTAGGAACTACAAATTATGGAATACTTCTGTAAAAATAATAAACAATATGTTTAAACATAATTTAATAACCACATCCGGACATATTCCTTTTCGTTTGTATTACTTCTCCATAGTCCAACTAAACATTATAAACCACATGACGTGATACACAACATTAGTGATCTTATTATCCGTGAAAATCAATTAACCGGTTCCCCATTTGCCCGGATAATCGACGTTCTACTGTACTGAGTACTGAGTACTATTAGTAAAATTTTTTACGTCAAAAATCAAATCAAATACTAAAGTACACTGTAAGTAATTTTAAAATGTAAATTCATGATAAAAACTTTACTATGTCACATATTATAAGAAATTGAAAAAAGAGAAGACATTACTATTGTTAAAGAAAATAAAACTGTACTATAACTATTGGCCCGATTCTATATCTTCAAATACAAAAACAGTGATAAATAAAAAATGTTAATAAAAATGACTAGTCCACATTGCAAAAATTTAAAATTTTATAATTAAAAAAATTATAAATAATAAAAACAACTACAAAAATATTATGGAATCAACAAAAGAACCTAAAAATATTTGTGTTGAAAAGAAATTTGAATACAAGTTTTCTTTTGTTTTTATTCACTTTCCAAGAACATCTAGTTGTCTTTAATTGAATTTTGTAAGAATCATTCCAGTGTATACATAATTTTATTTTTTAATATATTTTTTTATCTTTTTGTAAGCATAATATTAATTAATGTCTTTATCTGTTAAAACTGTTGATATTTAAATGTAGTTTTTTTCTGATTTTTATTATTTTGCCAAATTATATATTTGAAAGTAAAAATATATCAAATGATTTAATTCTACGAAAAATTATCAAATTAAAAATAATTGGATAACGTATAAGGACACAACAGACCACGATGTGAAACACCAGGCAACTCCATCATCAAATCTAACCGGTAAAAAAAACACATCACACACTAGGAACAATTATTTAATTTTTCACCAACAATTTTAAAGCTACAAATGTGCCTTGTAAAAAACAGAACTGCAGTTACCTTCTTCCCATCATTTTATGCTAAGGATCTACTATCCTTACTGTTCCTTCGCTTATTACACCACAAAACGCTCCCTTCCGCAGGTGTGTATTTGTGTGCGTAAGTGTGTGGATAGAAAAGAAAACGGAACGCACTCCCGAACGCCTGACCGAGTTGGTCGCAAAGCAAACCATCTTTCCCCCTTTTCAGTAAACGGTGGGCACCCCAACCCCTTCTTTCGGGTGGAACGCACCCTTTGTGTCTTCTGTACCGGAAGCTTCTTCATCCTTAACGCCCATCACCCGGTGGCGCGTTGTGTGGGTCGCAGCGATAAATTAAGGTCACGCAAACGCGCACACACACACACACCGCAACAAAACCAGCTGGTTGAGAGGCGTCATAAATCTAATTTCAAAACATGATTGACGCGATGCGCATTGGTCTTCCTCCATTCGCGCCATTTTTCTTCGTTGGCCGCCCGTTCAAGTGATGGTTTGGGGCCGATTTTCTTTTCCCCTGCCCCATTTGGGCGGGAAAACTGTTGCTTCTGTCGGGTGGTGAAAATCGATTTTCCATTGAAAATGTGCCCAAGCCCGGAATAAACCCGCCCAGGTGTGCCATTACGATGCATTATTTCACAGCTCACCAGCAAAAAAAAAGGGATTGGCCATCTGCAATTAGATCACCATAACTAAAGGGCTGCAATCATTCAGCAGTAGTTTGGGCGGTTCGGTCGACCGTTGCAAATGATGCCATATAGCCATTTTTCATTTTTGCCGCCAATATGCAGTTCCGTTGCACTTCGGCGCATCTCACGTGCATCGTAGAATGCTTGGATGGTTGGCAAGGCCGCATGGAAGTAGTTTGTCGCGATCGCTATCTACTGCCGAGATGATCGATCGTCTATCGTCGGAAGGGATATGCAAATTTGTTCAATATACTTAACGAAATTTGAATAAATGTTACTTTTTCGTATGCAAAATTCAAAGGAAATGTTCTCTCTCAATCTCCTTCTCTCTCTCTCTCTCTAATTCTCTTGTTAACGTATCAAACCATCTGACCATATTTTATAACCACTCGGTAGGAAGTTTCTAAAAATATTCACCCCCGACAGTGCAAGTGACAGTGAATGGTCGCGCTCCAAACCATCTTCCGGTCAACGACGGCACGAGCGACTGTCGCCGGCCAACGACAAGTGGCCGGGAAATGGGTATGTACGCGGGTGCCACAATTTCAGCAACACCCTGCGCTTTCCAGAACCGTATTTGCGCACTCGGGTTGCGTTTATTTTCCTTCTGCTGAATGGCAAATGGAAATAAACCTGCTTTGGATAGCTTCACCAACGCGTTCATTTAAAAATAGTGTATCGCACATAGGCGCCGTACTGGGGCCGGCCTCAAGGGAAGACGGTTGCGGTGATGATTTTAAGATATTGTTTTTAATTTTTAAAATAAAGTTTCGCGTAGAAAAATGCATGATCTCATTTTTTTTTTTGCTTCCTCACCGTTGCATTGTATAAGCGTAACAAAAAGCGATGATCTCATGTAGGTGTAATATGTTAGTACCAAATTTAAACACATGTTGTGTTTTTCACTCACGCTTGACAATTAGCGTCACATGCTACTATTATTTGCTAGCAAGTGGGACACACGGCTTACAAGTTTTCTTCCATCCTGCAGTAATTATCATCTGGATATGAATGTTTACACAGATTCCCTTTACCGATAGTTTGTGACAACATCACAAGTAGATAATAATGTTTAATGTTTCATCACAATGGGAACAAATTGTGCAAATAGTAATAGTGAATCGATAATTACAAGTTAAACGTGTATCATAACACAAGTTCTATTAAGTAAAGGTTTATAGTGAGTTTCAGTGAGGTTTTGTCATTTCAAAAGCATTTTATTATCATTTTGTACATAAAGTACTAGGAAATTTTTCGCCTTAAATTCGAATTTTCAACCTACAACATTCAACATTAAGTAATTTAAGGTTTAAAATGTTTTATCTGGGTATTTTTAGTTACATCCAATAGCTAAGATAATTTAGTTCTGAAAAAAATAATAATTAATAATTTAACTATGCAATGGCATGTCCATTATAAATGCTGATCGGGTTACAACCCTAACCGGAAAAACGGATTGCATCTGTCATCATCGGTTTTTCAGTTAAAATGTCAAATTGCTTTTGAAACTGTCATTTCTGATCCACACGAATAATCCGGTTAAACGTCACCCGGATATTCGGTGTTCCACTGTAGCTCAGTATAGCAATAATGAAATAATAACTAATAATCTCATATTCTAAACATGCCATAATCTCATATTATAAATATGCCATAATCTCATATTCGTAACAGTGATTTGATTCGAAGAATGTTTAAAAAAATGTATTACTGTTATGCGTATCTGATAGACTTTACACCTATTATCCGTATCGCTAGAGCTTATAGTTTATAAAAGTGTTTTTAATAGCCCCGGTTCGAAGGGTCATCATCGTCATATATAGCACAGCTATGTTATGTCTTACCATACACAATATATTTACAACCAATGGTCTAATAAATTAACAAACAGAGATAGATGACGGGTAACTTGTTGATTTCGCAGGTCCGCTGACCGAAAGCGGGTCAGATACCTCGCATTTGGTAGGTCGTACAGTCTGATTATTCCATCGCAACGTTACTATCAGAAGTTCATATGGTCAACGACATAGAAATGCTCCAAGTGATACGGAGATACGTCCTTACAAACAGTTTGTAACAGTTTGTTTTGCGCTTCTTTTTGATTTCATGAATTTTCTACGCTCAAGCAATTCATCCTATGAACCATGTCCTGCACCTATATCATTTTATGGAAGCATTTTCAACGATCGAGGAAGAATTTAACTTATATTGCTTGCATATAAAGGGAATAGGATCCGCTTAACTGGACATTGGAGAATCATCTGAACATTATTAACATGATGGACATTAATTAGTGGAATTATCAAGTTACTGGTAATAGCTCACGGTAAATGATCTAAAGAAGGTCCCACCATAGGTATGCCTCGAAGCAGTGATAAAACTCGAAAAGCGATTTGATAGCATTGGATTGACACTTTGTAATATCTAGTTCTTGGTAGAATCAGGATCTAAAATCGGTAGCTTGCATGTAGCTCATAGTATATGATTCAACGAAGGTCCCACCATAACCGTATGCCGCAAAGAAACGATACTAAATGTTGGACAGTGATCGAACGATGCATCAGAAAAGTTTTGAAAATGAACAAGAACCATTTTCACTATAAACATTGACAAATACCTTACATGGAGGCACTTCCATGATGATCTTACTCGGTATTACTAACCCACTATTATCATTATTATAACCATTTGCTCTAGCAATTTAACATAAACTCAGTGCTTTTACTGTATTTTTCTTATTTGTTATTGAAATTTAGATATACTGTTTGGCAAAAAAACGAATTTAACAATGTCTTAATATTCCAAAACAATAATTACACAGTAAGTTATGCAAGTAAACAGCAACTAAAACAAATACTAATGAAAGGAATCTGTTGAACCCATAACGTTATGCATTGGTATGTTTGTAAACAAAATATGTGTCCTTCAAGCATATTATGAACTTCACAACAAAATTACCTTGAAAAAGATTAGCCAGACATGTAAAACCATTTCCTAACCTTACATAACTCATAACACCATAATTTAGAGAGAGAGAGAGAGTATAGAAACCGAAAACCTTGTGTCCTTCGTCGAAAACCGGTGTCCGCGCTATGCTAACCTTTCTCCGGGATCAACCAGTTCAGCGAACTTGTGAACGTAACGAAGGTTTTTCGATCAACTCACCCAGCAAAAAAACCGACCATTTCTCGCACGAGTGCGTAAAAATTCGGTGAAAAATAAAATGACACCCCGGCTAATAGTTACATGACCTCTAGTTAGGCACGGAAAACAAAAACAGAACTATTCGTATTACCTTGCAGCAGGAAAAGGAGTATTAATCCGGTTTTAAAAATAAGTCCACACCGCTTATCCATCGCTCGGACGATCGCTGGGCTTCGGCACGGTGTTCGGGGTGTACGTATTAGTTTCGAACCGTCTAGTCCGCACCGTAACTGGCTAGACTGGGTTTTCCTTCACACGGACGCGGGCGTAAATGATGATAGGGCTTACCACCGCCGGGGTGCTAAGGCAGCTGTCGTTAACGTCACACTCGTACACACTCACACACTAAAAAGCGCAAACCAATAGACACGGTTAATCCCAAAGTAGGCTGATCTACTGCTCGGTTGAAAAAAGAAAAAAATAAACACACATACACACGCAGAAACACACAATTAGGAGGATAACATAACAATTTCATTCCGTGTGTGCTGTTGTTGACTTTCTCCTCCCATTTTTTTTTCGCTTCTCTCACATGTTGTTTACTCTTTACACGCACACACACACACATAGCCGCAGGTTGCTTTGACAGTTGGGATAGCGGTTTATTGTTTTGCGGGATATTTCATCCATTTTCTTCTCTCTCTCTCTCTCTCTCTCTCTCTCTCTTGTTATTGTTGTTGTTTTTCTTGTGTCACCGCGTGATCTCATCGAAGGCCAATCAGGCGATGGTTGTGGGGCAATTTTCTTTACTTTTCCCCCACCGCACACACACACACATACGCGCGTTCACACGTTTATTGAAAATACCAAACCGTTCCCCCCCCCCTCCACGGGCTGGCTGGGTTTGGGTGTCGTGTGCCCAAAATAAAACACACATATCAATAAAACTTCACTGCCTGTTGTAAGGGGGGGAGGGGAGAAGGGAGGTTAGGTGGTGTGCATTATGATCGGCCGTACCACGATGTGATCCGGGAACTCCGGGTCGTCCTTTACATGTTCACCACCTCCCACTTCCTTCCTTTTATCGCCCTTCTCCCGCTCCCCCTTTCTAGGTCGATGTAATGTGAAACGGTTATTTACTATCCGTTCAATCTTCGTCCGGAGTTTAATAAGCTGCGCCAGCCTGCACAACGGCTTGTGGCAAAGATTCGGTGTTGTCTGTGAAACAGCCTGCAGCCAGTTCCATTTTTTCTTCCACTTTTCACCTTGTTTTTTTCGCTTCCTTTTTCCTGACTAATAAACATACATACACACACAAACACCGATAGATCAAGGTCGCATCAACGATCCGTGCAGAGGATAACGAATGTTTTGCTGGTTTTGCTGGAGGGACGGAAATTATTTGCCTCGTACTGTATCTAGAATCGCTAGAGTTGTTTTGTTCGTGTCTCAAGTGGAATCAGCATGGGAATTGGGGATGCTGAAGCAACTAAAGGCAACCAATAAAAAAAGCAAGAACTTTGACTTCCAACAGTAAAACCTTCTGGCAGAAGGAAGGCTACCACAATGCCTGCCACAATCGAATCACAGAATCAACCATACAAACATACACCAACATCACATAATGATAATAAAAAGTCCCGACGAGTGCAACGTTTTAATGGTTTTCGAACCGTTTGGCCCGTTTGATATTTTTAGTACACACAATTCCAACAACGACGGCCGCCGAGCGCCACACGCGAAAACCTTTGCGAGGAATTGGGAAAATTATCGTCACACAGGTCAACCCGCACATAAACATATAGACGCATGCCACTACCACTTGTTGAAGGAGAACACAGATACACACACACACACAAATGGCGAAAATTTTCTGCAACTGCAACGGAAAAAGTGATCGCACGGGAAGGAAGAATGATCACAAGGCGTGATCGTGCTTGGTGAGTATTACACGCACGATGGTGCAAGATTTCTTAAATCGGAACGAAGATTGGAGTTTTTGGCCGGTGATGATTCGGTGTGACGATCAACGCAGAATGAGGATCAGTTGCATTTTTTTTATTATTAAAACATTTTGATTCGCTTTTTTTCTGCCTTTATCGTTTTTAAAACCGTGCATTTAGGCTTAAACTCGGCTTGTTCTTTTTTGGACTTCCGACACCAGTCAAGATCAAGCCCGAAAAGCAAACCTTCCCGCCTTGACTGTGGAGGGGGGGGGGTATTCTACCCTCCCAAAGCACACACATACATACACATACACACACCCACAGACACACGGTCATGCAGTACACACACGCACGGTTAACGCGCTGATCCGATCCGTTTGAACTCCGCCAAGAAACTGTCGGCTAGCGCAGAAACCAGCCGCTGAACTGTTGGTGTGCATATTTTGCCGCGGGAGAGTTTCCTCGGTCCACGGTCTCGCTCGCACAGCAACAAAATCTAAATCTTGTGGGTGAAGTATGGGATTTTGACGTACGCTTTCTCTCTCTCTCTCTTTATCGCTCTCCCTTTCTTCTTAGCACGGTTGGAAGGAAATCAACCCCCTTTTCGAGCAGAAGGAGCTCAGCCGTGAAGGCAGAAGCCCACCACCACTACCAACTCCCCTTTACCGGGGGCCATCCGTCCGCCCGTCCTACCGTACCGTACAGATAAAGACGATGGCACCGGTAGCGCACATACAACACTTGAGTTTCCCCCCGGCACCCACCTACCACTTCCACCCTCTTCCCCCCCACCCCTTTTTTTCCCCCATCACTTCCTTCCGGGTGATCGTCTACCGGCTTCGGAAGCCACCTCTTTGTTCCACCATTTGCGTCCTCCCAGTCCTGCTGTGCTACCATCGGACGGTCGGTTACGGTGGATGACGACGACGGCGTCGGTTTTCGTACTAATCATAATACGCCACGATTTTCTTTCTTTTTCCCCCATTTTGCCCCGTAAAAATTTGTACACAATATGAATTCTCTTTCCTTCTCGCTTTCTCTCTTTCTCTCTCTATCTCTCTTTTTCTGTGCTTTCTTTTATTTATGTAGCAAATAGTAGGACGCTTTGCGATAGTGTGTATGCGTACTATCTTGCGCGATACTGATTTCTTTCCCTAGCATCAGCATTCCTAGGTGGTGGGCAGGGGGATTTTCCGTGGAGGATGTAAGGGAAGAGTAAAAAAAATTCTCCCACATTTCACATTTCATCACGGACACCTGCCCATACAACCGTGGCAGATTCGAAGGAAACACTCGCCACGAATGGCACGAAGGACAGGGAAAACTCACAAGGAAAATCAGCAAATTAAAGATGACACATATCCAATTGAATCGAAGATGGGTGGTGGGTGAGGGAGGGAGATGAAGACGGGAGAATGGTGCTTGAAGGTGATAAAGCAAAAGAGGAAGAAGAAGAAGTAGCAAGGAAAAACGTGAATGGCGAAAAGGATATTTTTAGAGCGAAGGAAAGATTGCTAAGCCATAGCCGAACAGCGCTCAAACAGTAAAATAAAATATATTTTAATCGCCGGCCCTTTTTTTCTCGCTTTTCCTCATAGAAAAATGATGGAGAGGAGTGGTACGGGAAAGCAAAATGAGACTTTTTTTTGTATGTCATGTACGTCATGTCATGTCGTTTATGATTGTCTTAAATTGTTTTCAAACTTATTGTTAATTATTTTTGAATATTTTTTTCTTAATTTGTGATTTCTGTTTCTGATCTGGCATAGCTCGATATATTTTTAAAAGGCAATCGTATAAAATTTATTAATGGTTGCGCAAATGTTTTTTTTTGTTTTGGCTAACATATAATCCGACCGCCGAATGATCTTGAACCGAATAATCGACGTTCTACTAATACTTCTTAAATATATTTTTTTTAATTTTTATACTTCAAACATGTGAAAAACATAAAACACATCGTATAATAGAAAGGAAAAATCCCAAATAAATAACATAAATAAAAATAAAAAGAGAGGTAGTATAATAAAATAACATAAATAATAATGTTACCTAAAAAATATGTCAAAAAATGAGAGCAAGTTAAGATAAACGATAGGAATAAAACAACATATAACATGAAATTTGGAGCACACATCATACAAAAATTAGTTATGTTGATAACAAATCAAAATCAAACAGCCATAAACTGTTCTTTAATGCGTGATTGTTCGTGCATGCCGTTTGCTGTTTAACGTTCAAACGCTTCTTCTAACGAACCAAAACACTTCGCCGCAGTTTTCGATTAACCGGCACGATACGGTCTGATAACCATATCGCACTGGTACAATTGACGCTAGCCGATCAACGCCTAGCAACATCCCCCAACATGTATACTGCCGTGCCACTTGTTGCACCGAGGGTTGAATGGCGACTTTTGTTTGTGCTTTTGCTCTTGATTTTTTTTTAAATCCCACCAACAGTCGAACGTACGAGCACGTGCCATCGTTTGAGCAAAATGGTACTTTTCGGCGCGGGAAGCAAACATTTAATCGCGGGCCACATCCGTGCGTTCCCGGTACGCTGCATCAGCGTATCGTACTGGCCGGCCTAAACGCGTAAAGCATTCCAATCCATCACAAACAGCTGAAGATGCTAAGCGCAGCAAAAGCAAATGAAAACAAAACATAATGACCACCCGGAAAGGGCGCAAAATGCACCGACACCAACACATTCGACAAGTCTTGAACGAAGCGTGACGAGATCGGCCATCGGCAGTGTATGATCGTTGTCGGTGAACGTTTCATATTAGATAAAAAAAGAATTATTCAAGTATTTTTCACCATTTCTTGACAGATTTTAACTAGTTCATTTTACGCTGTTATTATGCTTTCCTGTTAACATTTTTATTATTTATACATGCTTTATTTACTATATATTTATTACATAAAAGATATTACATAATATTCAATCAGTTATACTTATGTTATACAATTTTTCTAACATTTTTATGATAATATATGCAATAAATTATAACAAATTACACAACTTGTTTATTATAACGTAGAATGATGGCTTTTTATAATTATACAACTTAATAAACCACGATTACTTCGTAATAAAGATAAAAAAATAATAAAACTATGTAATTAGAAGAAAGTAAAATGAGTAGAATATGAAAGAAAAGAAATGGAACAAAATTCTAAAAATAAAAAAAAATGAAACAAACGTAATTACAGTATATTTTGTTAAGCATATATATACAAATTAAGAATACAATGAAAACACAAAAATGAACATAAAAGTTATTACTTTAAAGTATAATTATTAAAAAAATCGTTTAAGGCTGAAATTAAATTATATTAATTAATGCAAATTAAAACGTCCAACAAAAGTACCGATTAAAAAGAAATTAAGATTCGATCATTTTAGTTATAAGAAATGTTTGTCATCCCTTAAAGTGTAATGAAGTCTTTTAAAATATCATGTAACAAAAATAAGTTAATTTATTTACTTCAAAATCTTCTTTAAATCACCTATCCTAACCCAACAATTCCGATTGCTAGAATTCTTCCCAAAATCAAACACCCCACATTTAATCTCGTGGCAATACCGAAACGATAAAAGAAGAGGAAGATAAATAATTCCTCCCCACAAAAAAAAAAGAAAACACGGGGACCTGTGGCTGCGAAGCCCACCGGGTGAAGTACTCCATTCCACCCAACCGAAGGGTAAAAGTCTTTTGGAAATCAGCGATGCATTCGATCCGTAAACTTAAAAGCACCGTAACTCTCTGTAAAGCCCCATGGATGCGATACGGACCGTCGCCTAAGGTTGGACAGCAACGTACAACGTCTCACTTTCCCAAGCCGAAGCATCGCCATGTGAGGCCTCCATTAAGAAGGCAGCTACCAGTAAACGCTGGATGAGCGTTCTTTCACACACGGAAGCATCACATTTCCGCGTGCACACGCGACTTACGCGGTCCGGCGAGTTGTGCACAATCACAAAACAAATAGCTGCTAAAATAGCGCAGGAATGGTGTGCTCACGATCGCTTCACCTGACGTCATCGGGTAATGAGCTCGTTCGGTGGAGAACTATTTTCAAGGCTGCTAAAATCATTCAGTTTGATAAGAGTAGAATGATGGGACAGTGCTGGAAAGGAAGCTGTTTAAATGGTGTCATCTGCCATCATGGTCAAGTTTCTTTACTTTAGCGCGTGCAAATAAGCGGATGAGGGTTTAAGCTTTTTTGTTTTTCGAAACGCACCTTTTGTCACCTGTCCTCATAATTAATTCATGACCTGAACAAAGATCTAGCGGGCTTTAAGATTGTTTTGTTTACTTGCTCAAATCACCAATTTCGTGCACGTACCTTCAACACCTTCCAATCGATAATGCCCGAAATGTGATTTCTAGTAACTCACCGACCATACCGATTTGAATAGCAAATAAAAGGAAAAATCCACACCACAAACCTATTCACACAGAATTTACTTCTGGAAATAAAACAAACCACAGACAAGCACAGTTTTTTTTTTTTTTGGAGGGGAAGTAAAGTGATGAAATTGAAATGATTTCATCATTTCGTTGGCAATATGGTTCCGTCGTCGTATTCCCAACATACCGGCCACATTTATTTAGTGTGTGATGCGTGATGAAACTTCAATTCATGACGGCGGTACGCCAAATAAACAAAATGCGTGCCGAAGAGTGATCGATGTGTCTGTCTTACATCATTTTACATGGGGAATTTATTGAAACGTTGGGTTTTGAAGGTTTTAGCAAGAGGGATGAGGGCTGCCACAAGTTCATTTCCATTCAAAGCAAGCAGTTTTTATTTATTATTTATATTTTCATTGAAGTCGGGCGTGTGGAAGTTCTCTAGAGAACTAAGGAATCCCTCGAAACTATTGTACAATCAGCTGAATTGAAAATAATTCCACAATCATAAGAGTATATTTTTTAAAGCGTATCATAAACGATTTAATAAAATAATTATGCTAACTACTTCTAAAGAAGAGATCCAGCTGCATTCCAAATGATCTCACTTTTTTATCTCAGGTTTAACGAAATTGTAGTGCAGTTCTTGTGAAATTCTAGCAGATGCTTACTTACTGTCTCTCTGTTAGAGTGAGTTAAAATTCCGAAAAATGTACTGACTCTTATTGAGTGATTTAAAATATAACTAAATGAGAAGATAGTCGGAGCACAAGGTCAATAAGTTGTGCTGCAAAAGTATGAATTGCTAGTCCCTATAGTTACCATTTAACTCTGTTTAAAAGCCCTGATAAGAGTGATTATTCTCATCTATGATTCGTGAGACATAAATGTTGGTAGCTTCAGTTGATGTCTCTCAGTGTCTCAGAAATCTCATTCATTTCAGTGTCTTGATCAACGATCATCCAAAGTGCTAGGGGAACTATGAACTGTTGCCATACCAAAGCTCATATTTCCATTGTGCTGAAATTCAGAACACACAACACTTCCAAAATACATAGGTTGGATATTCATGCACTTGTACTAATGAGTCCTGTTAAGCCAAGACCATTAGAAATGACATAATAATATATCTGAAGCTTTAACTTTACGTTCTCATAAAGGTCCAGGTAATAACTGATCCGCAAGATAAAAACTAGGTTCAGTGAGGTGAGTACTTCAGATTTAATTTCTTCGTAACAAGTCACAAGACCCACTTGAAGTCGTCACGGGTCCCTTCTCAACTTCACAATATAGCGTTCTTGTACGAATATGGGGTTAAACGAGACATCAGGAGTCATCCAATTCTCCTCTCCAATTTCTTTACACAACAGGAAACGAAACTCAAAAGAAGATCCCTAATCTACTATTGAATAAAATTAAATCAGAATCATAACCTCACTTATTTGTACGTAAAGTAGGCGTACCGGTTTAGTTCCGGTATGCTGATTATGTGATTTAAATTGCACTGACCGACTGATTCAATAAAGTCTTTGCCATTCGTTCACATGTGGAAAATGTAGGCCGAAATAGAAAAAATATATACGGATGACGTTAATTGAATTGTGAGTAATTTCCTCTAATTAAATGTTCAATCAGATAAGTAAACTAGCTGCGTGACAAATACTGTAGTTAAGAATGACAAGTAATCATCATTTCATGTGTACAATAATTGTATAAACAATGAATTGAATTGCGAGGAGTCTCTGCTGATAAAAACGAGTTGATAACCGTTCAGCTCGACTGATACTTTGAGACTAATTTTATTGGTTATCATTATCTCTTACCTAACCTACACTATTACTAATACCTACAAATAATAATTTCCTCCAACGGTGTGCTCCAGCTCGTCTCTTACACACATAATGTTGCCAAATGGACGCTTTAGTTAAAGCTTATTCTCAGCTTAAACTCCACAATACACCAGTATCACGGATCTTTAGTAGATTCTTGGCCTTTCATTAAGAAATTAAAAATCCAACCGTTAATTTAAACCATCGAAATCATGCCAATATGGTCATCAGTCACAAATGTTTCATGGTTCATTATTTGAACAAATTAAATAAGCCCGATGTTTACGTGAATGAATAATTAACCACAACAAAACAGCGCCCGCCATTTAAAAGACCGCTTTTCAGTACGGTGACATCACTCAACACAGCTAGCACAGCAGCGTTTCCAAGCGGAAAAAGGAAAATATGGCCCTAGGAATAGAATCAAGGCGAAAAACGTGCCACAATGCCGCAGGAAAAGCGACCATCCGTAGCTACATTGGCACGATGAGATCAGCGACCAATTTCTCTCCGCTACATCGTCGTTCGCTCTGGTCGTGCGTTGTGTTGTCGGAGTGCCAAAATACCATGTCAACTACCCGTCGTTCCAATCCGGGGTCCGATCTGCCCATCAAAATGGCCCATGGAGCAGCCCGGTACCCCGTGATGTCTCAAAATAAAAATTCGGCCCGCACTACAAACGCCCCTAGTTGGCATTTCCTACGAGTACGGTGGCCACATGGGACATCGATTCATGTGTGTTCCTATTTTTCCCCCCAATGTCAAAGTCAATGGCACATCGCTCGGTGTAGGTCCGTTGGTGTAGCCCTTCTAATCGGAAAATCTGAACAAATATTCCCTCCGAAAGAAGAAAAGTTGCCGAGTTGCCAAAAGCGATAGAGGATCGTGATGTTTGGCCGGTTTGTCGATCGACGGCATAACAAACGAACAACTTCCAAAACCCAGTAGCTGGCCCTACGGAAAGTTTAATATTCATTTTTAGACACGCTAGAAACGATCGACGGGTCGGATAACGGCCGGAACACAGCTGTACCGATGACGTGATCGAGTAAAAGTAAAAACCATTTTTGCAAGGCCAAAATGAGACCGACCTTGTGCGTGATGGCAAAGCAATCATTTAGGTGGCGTAAATAATTGATATAGTTTATGGGTGAAATATGTGTTCACAAATAAATGTTTAGCTACCGACGCGGCGGTTTGCATCATTATTTAGCTGTAATCTTGTGACCGGTGGCAACAGATGATGATTTTGTAGTGCTGACCTTCACAACGTTAATTTGGAACGAAATTTTACAAAATCTGCGTCAATAAACCATTAAACATTAAAGATGAAAAATTTCCTTCTTAAAAGACTATTTTCAAGACAAGACATCTCGAATATTCCTTGCACGCGGTTATCACAATTAATTTTTCTTCTTCAGACAGATGATACCATAATAACTATTTTTTTTATTATCTCATTAATTCACATATACTACGCTAAAACATACGAACAAGCAGTATGCATAAACATCCCGACACGAGCCCTGCTTTCGCGGTGCGATCTTCGCGCTTTACCGGCGCGGAATCATTTTCTACCTCAACATCATCGCTATTTGGCATTCCTGCGTATATGACGTGTTGAAAGTTATAGCGTCAATAAACAGTCATTCCGAACGCATTCAACCTCCTCCCCAGTCTAACGATGTGTGCGTGTGATTTTTGCTTTTCTCCGGCAAAGTGTGTTACGTTTTAAATTTTACTAACCATAAAAAATGTTTCACCGAATCATTGATTTAATGAATTTTAAAGGTTATCTTAGTATTTCTAATTTTTTTTCTCGTTCGGTAGTGATTAAAGGTTTGAGTGGCGATTAGAAAGAAAGATTAGAGAAAGAGAGAGAAAAAGATAGAAAGAGGAATTTTTAAGTACCTTACAATCTTCATCGGGAGAAAAAGTTAGAATGATAACAAACGATTCAATGTGGCCGCTTGTGTTTCAAACGTTCCACTGTCAGTCGTGTCAAACTCTTGTACGAGTTCGTCAATATTTGTTGTACGACAAAACAGGTTGTCGCAATGTTTAAAAACAATCATCATCATCATCATCATCATAAAAAAATAAATCATCACGCTGTGAATATACTAAAGATTGTATTATTTGTTTGTTTGTTTGTTTGTTTGTTTGTTTAGTAGCTGTACTGAAAATATTAATAACGCGCATGGCGTTTAATTGCCCTTGAGCGAAGAAAGGTCAATCTGATCGTAGATGAGTACTCATTGTCTCATAGATGAGATCATAGTTGATCGTAGATGAGTACTTGATGAGCATTCTGGTGCCTTAATTGAAAGATGTGTGGTGCACTCATCTCATCTAAATTTGCTATGCATAATTCTGTAGTAAATTAGTGATTGCTCTATAGTTTTTTTTAAACCATTTTTATAAGTTAATCGTTGTTTTACAAATAAATCGATTAATTTGCATATGATCTTTTATTATTATCAACGACGGTGACGGCTTAGCCAGCATTGTAAACATTTATTATTAAAATAAATCAACACGAATTTAGGAGAAAAATCTAAATTATAAACGCAATATTAAAAGTATTAAAAACATATTTAAGCTAAGCTAATTTCTTTAAACGGAAGAGAAAAAAAAACAAAGTAATAATCAAAAAATAAAATAAATACACTTATTTTCCTTCTCAACTTCATTGATAGATTCCTGCGTCTTAATAGCTGCTACCAACACATTAATCAACACCAATTCACGCAACCTACGAATGTGATTAGCTTCTCCTGCATGGGTGGATCATAAGAACTGACCTTCACCTTCACACATTCATGTCCCAAAAAACAGAACCTTCCAATATGTATTCATTACACTGGTAGCCGAACAAAGAGAGAGAGAGAGAGACGCTTCTACGCATACTTATAAATTGCGTATACTTTAAGGCACATGAAATTTAATCTACTTACATGTATTGCCCATTCCGCTAAACGAAACCTTTTAAGTGTTGCGTAGCATAACCACTCATAAAAAAAAATCTTTCTCCACACATATACATACACACACGGCTCCACAATGCATAACCTCCCCACCCAGCGAAATATAGTGAGAAACTGAACCATACAATTGATTGTGGAATGTTTGCCTTAAAGTACTGTTTTATACAAAATCATAGTTAAACACAACAATACTTCATCTGTTTAGTGATTGTCTAGTGACAGAGCAACAATCAATGATCAAGTTACGCACTGCATGTACGTACGATTCTGTTTTTTTTTTCATTTCATTTCCAGTTAGCAATACCACTTCTCTGGCGTGCACAATTTTGCGAACAGCACTGCCAACAAGCAGTCGACACTGGATTTAGCGCAAAGTTCCAGCGCGCTGCGAAACATTTAGTAAGAGTCGCGCACTCTACCGTGCTAGGTGTCCGTCCGTGTTGTGTCCCTATCGGCCACTGTTTGTGTTTAGGGGCGATGTGTCATCTCTAAACCGGTGCTTGCCGTTGACACATTTCTACCATTCTACCTTACAACCGAACTGAACGTGTGCTGTCGAAGCAGCGAACCGTATCGAACCCGGGTTCAGGCTTCGGATTACCTTCAACAATCTCGTGGTGACAACCTGTGACGCTCGACACGATCAACATGATCTTTCCAAGCTTTGACGTCGTCCAGTACTATCTCTGGCTGGTGCTGCTTTGTGTCGTGCTGTATCTGCTTTGGTTCGTGACGACTACCGGAACACGATACTGGCAGTGCCTGCATGTGCCGTACATCGAGGGCCGCCCAATAGTGGGCAACTTCTTCGATGCGGTACTGATGCGTAAATCGATCTTCGACCTAACGAAGGAACTGTACGTGCACGAGCGCGTACGTCATAGTGCCTTGTTTGGCATTAGCAAACTGATGACTCCCACCATCGTACTCCGCGATCCCGAGCTCATCAAACAAGTGCTAATTAAAGATGCAGCATTCTTCTGCAACCGGTACGAGGGGGACTAGTGTGTGGGTGGTGTGGGAGTGGTCGTGTAGGACGGGATGGAAATATGATTGCTCAATTATTCTGATCGATCTTCCGCGTCATTGCAGCTCCATGTGTACCGATCCACATGGCGATCCGATCGGGTACTACAACTTGCTGATGATTCGCAATCCAGCTTGGAAGCAGCTACGCTCCTATCTCACACCGTCGCTTAGCTTGAGCAAAATCAAACAGATGTACCCGCTG
>STHB01000010.1:8590344-8609816 GCA_018908115.1 Anopheles rivulorum
AAACGTTTGCTTTACTTACAATCATCACGTTTAAGCTGTAAAAGCCCTTACGGTTGAAATGTTGATCCCTACTGTCCACTGGTGCAATAATTTTGATGTGTGTACCATCGACACACATCACAACACCAGGGATGCCACTTTTGGAGAAAAAGTATCGTCTTGCATCTTGCTGCTCGTTTGGTTCCATTTGCAAAGAAATATATTTGGGAGCCAAAGTTTCTTCCAAAATTGTCAAACATTTACCAAATGCAACGGAGAATGTTGGCTGAGCAATAGCTAAATTAAAATCTTTTCCAGTTCCATTTTGGTAGCTACCCTCTGCTAGAAACCGCAGCGTAGCAGCCAACATTCCCTTTGGCGTAAGCCCTTTTGCCCTTACCGGCGGAAACTTTGGCTCAATCTCATTGAGAATATCGAGGAAGATCTCCTTCGACACACGAAAATTCTTCTTAAATCTGAAAAGAATAACCACGAGAACATATCAAAAATGTTTTCCACTAAAACTTCACAGGCTAAACTCACGCTTGACTGGAAAGTTCCAAAGGGTCGAAAATACTACGAAGGAATCGGCGTTGTTTCGCCAGATCTTCCGTTCTTTCATCGTCACTACTATCATCGCTTACATAGTACGAGAAAATCATATTGATTATCTTAAAATCAGCTTGGTTTTGTTTTTGTTGGTTTCATCACTTTGACAGATTGATTTTGAAGTTTTAACGAAAAAAATAACTCAACGAATCTTGCCTGTCACAAGAATGGTTTCATAATGCAAATTTTTTTTCCGTTTGTGTTGATAAGCTTGTCTTGAGACTTTTCCGTTTGTAAGAGATAATCAGGCCTTTAATAGCTGCTACCAACACATTAATCAACACCAATACCACGCAACCTACGAATGTGATTAGCTTCTCCTGCATGGGTGGACCATAAGAACTGACCTTCACCTTCACACATTCATGTCCCAAAAAACAGAACCTCCCAATATGTATTCATTACACTGGTAGCCGAGCAAAGAGAGAGAGAGACGCTTCTACGCATACTTATAAATTGCGTATAATTTAAGGCACATGAAATTTAATCTACTTACATGTATTGCCCATTCCGCTAAACGAAACCTTTTAAGTGTTGCGTAGCATAACCACTCATAAAAAAAAAATCTCTCTCCACACATATATATACACACACGGCTGCACAATGCATAACCTCCCCACCCAGCGAAATATAGTGAGAAACTGAACCATGGAATTGATTGTGGAATGTTTGCCTTACAGTGCAGTTTTATACAAAAAGCATAGTTAAACAAAACAATACTTCATCTGTTTAGTGATTGTCTAGTGACAGAGCAACAATCAATGATCAAGTTACGCGCTGCATGTACGTACGATTATGTTTTTTTCCATTTCATTTCCAGTTAGCAATACCACTTCTCTGGCGTGCACAATTTTGCGAACAGCACTGCCAACAACCAGTCGACACTGGATTTAGCGCAAAGTTCCAGCGCGCTGCGAAACATTTAGTACGAGTCGCGCACTCTACCGTGCTAGGTGTCCATCCGTGTTGTGTCCCTATCGGCCACTGTTTGTGTTTAGGGGCGATGTGTCATCTCTAAACCGGTGCTTGCCGTTGACACATTTCTACCATTCTACCTTACAACCGAACTGAACGTGTGCAGTCGAAGCAGCGAACCGTATCGAACCCGGGTTCAGGCTTCGGATTACCTTTAACAATCTCGTGGTGACAACCTGTGACGCTCGACACGATCAACATGATCTTTCCAAGCTTTGACGTCGTCCAGTACTATCTCTGGCTGGTGCTGCTTTGCGTCGTGCTGTATCTGCTTTGGTTCGTAACGACTACCGGAACACGATACTGGCAGTGCCTGCATGTGCCGTACATCGAGGGCCGCCCTATAGTGGGCAATTTCTTCGATGCGGTACTGATGCGTAAATCGATCTTCGACCTAACGAAGGAACTGTACGTGCACGAGCGCGTACGGCATAGTGCCTTGTTTGGCATTAGCAAACTGATGACTCCCACCGTTGTGCTCCGCGATCCCGAGCTCATCAAACAAGTGCTAATTAAAGATGCAGCATTCTTCTGCAACCGGTACGAGGGGGACTAGTGTGTGGGTGGTGTGGGAGTGGTCGTGTAGGAGGGGATGGAAATATGATTGCTCAATTATTCTGATCGATCTCCCGCGTCATTGCAGCTCCATGTGTACCGATCCACATGGCGATCCGATCGGGTACTACAACTTGCTGATGATTCGCAATCCAGCTTGGAAGCAGCTACGCTCCTATCTCACACCGTCGCTTAGCTTGAGCAAAATCAAACAGATGTACCCGCTGCTCGATCAGGTAAGTTCGTTAGCGAGTGTCGATTGATGTCGCGGATTGCACTGATGGACTACATCGTAATAATAATTGAAAGATCAAATAATTGGTAGACTGGACATAGCAAATGGGAAGAATGTTTAATGGAAACAACTAATCTTTTGCCAACCACTTCCTGATGCATTTTCTGCATCACGTCTAGAAGTATTTCAGTATACTATTGAGGTTTTCATGAAGTCAACTAATAATAGATAGTAAAACATTTGGATAGTAGGTTGGTCGATCGTATCGTCCTTGAATGGCGATCCCTGGCAAAGTACTTCCGATTAACACTGGAAATATTGATAAATAAGTCCAGTAAGGCATCGTGCTCGTACAAACTCAAGCTTGAAGATAAGAGTGAAGAGCAATGCGAAGACAAAGGTCATGCTTATCGTTATCGTTATGATCGTTTTGGATTCTCGAAGAAGTTGAGAAGTTCTACTACATTGGTAGGATCTTAGCTTTGGAGAAAGTCGTGAAATCCGTAGGCCGTATTGACACGAAGAATCGTGCCTACTATAGAGTCCACAAACTTCCATGACCCAGAAGACTAGCAGATCATATGCCTCTTTATATCCTGATACGTCTGGTAGTTCTCTATAACCAAAATCTGGTAAACCTCTATTGAACCAAAACATTGTAACATTGCACGAAAAAGAACATTAGAGTCAGATAGACTAGAGAATTGTAATTGATGTACCAATGTTTTCAATATTCCACACCAACACATAATGACTCACTGGCCATACACCCAAAGGTGTAAAGTTCAATCTATAGTCCACGCAAGAAGCAGATAATTAGAAAACAAGGTGAATCCGGTCATGTCGTCAACGGGATGGATTAGATTAGAGCGATAAGCAATCGCATTGGCCCGATAATGCCCACGTGTACCTGTATGCACTTACGGCACTTACACCAAAATTTTAGACCTCAATCGTTCGCCCGAGACATGCATACAATGGGGTCCGTCATTGTATTTCGGAACACCTTGGCTTAATCTGTTATCAATCGCAGCAATCGAACAATATGAAGCATATCTGCGGCATCCCTAATCGTGCCCGTGAACAGCTGCATTAACTGTATCGTACATCATCAGTTCATTGTGCACCGTCCGGCGATTAAGTGTGGCCGCAATAATGCCGCTGGAAGTGAGCGATATCCTCTACGCGGTCGTACTACTGTTGCTCGTTGTTCTCGGATGGCGCAAGCATAACTACTGGAATAGGGCCGGCATACCGTACGTGCTGGAAATCCCTATCATCGGCAACTTTAGCACGATCTTTCTGCAGCGGCATTCCAACTTTGAGTACATCGAGCACATCTACCACCATGCCCGTACGCGGGGAAGCGATTTCTTCGGCGTCAATATCTTCACCCGGCCGGCGCTGGTGTTGCGAAACCCGGAGCTTATCAAGAAGCTTACCTGCACCGATGCGTTCCGCTTCATTAATCGGCAGATGTGCGCGGATCGATTTCATGATCCGGTCGGGTACTACAATCTGATCATGATCCGGGAACCGCACTGGAAGCAGCTGCGCGGTCTGCTCTCACCGTCCGTAACGAGTTCCAAGCTGAAGCGAATGCAACCCCTTATCGAGCAGGTGTCCCACCAAACATCTTCCCTTCAGCTCTTCCTACTTCTTGTTTCTATGTCGCACGTGAGCTAATCGTATCGGCGTTTGCTTACAGGTCGGTGCAGACATGATGGCGTCACTCGATGCTTTACCGGAAGTACGGGCAGGCGTGCGAGAAACGGAATTTAAGGAGCTCTGTGCACGCTTCACCACCGACGTGATCGCGAGCACATTCTTCGGTATGCAGGCCAACTGTCTGAAGGATGAGCATTCCGAGTTTCGGTACTATGGGCGCAAGATCTTCGATTACGGTCCGGCACGCGGCTTGACGATGGCATCGTTCTTCTTCGCGCCCGAACTGGTGCCTTATCTGCGACTGAAGCTTTTCCCGCGCGATACCGAAGCATTCCTGAGGGCTATCATCGAGCAGGAGATGGCAAGGCGGGAGAAATCCGGCGAAAGCCGGGGAGATTTCATCGATTCGATGATTACGCTTAAAAACAACAACGCTACGCTGGGTGTTGCGGAGAAGATACGTTAGTCACTGGGCAGGATATTTCTTGGGATTGGGATACATAAATCAACATTATAATTTTCTTCTATTTTTGTTCTCTTTGTAGCAATCAAAGGAGATATACTGGTGGCACAGGCGGCAACCTTTTATATGGCCAGCTTTGAAACTACCTCCTCGGTGCTATCGTTTGCTCTTTACGAGTTAACAAAGAATGTAAGTTGGCAGTAAATATTTCTTTGTCGTATCTTTCCTAATGAATCTTAAGAGGCGAGTCATTCAAATGGATCTTGAAAGAAGAATCATTCGAATGAATCTTTAGAAAAGCGTCGGCATCCAGGAGAGATTTCTGGAAAAAAAAGACAAAGCTATGAAGTTTCATAAATCTTTAGAGATTTCTCAAAAAGTTACAATCAAACTCTGAATCCAAAGATTCATTTAAATTAATGAACTTTTTCCCTATTTCAGCCACAAATACAAGCCCAACTGAGGGACGAAATACGGCTCATTATCCGCAAATATGGGCAAGATATTCCCTACGAAGCGTATGCCAATGAGATGCCGTACGTGGGCATGGTCATCTCCGAAACGGCTCGTCTTTACCCAGTGCTACCGTTCATCGAGCGTAAGTGTACGTTGCCGGAAGGTAGTACCGGATATAAGCTAGAACCGTTCCACGACTACATCATCCCGAACCATATGCCGGTGCTAATCCCAATCTATGCAATCCATCGCGATCCAAAGGTAAGCGTGCCATCGAAATGTGCTTCCTACCCCTGATTCTATTTCACGTTTAATTTTCTTCTCTAGTATTTCCCCAACCCGGAACGGTTCGATCCGGAACGATTTTCCAAGGAGAATCAGGATCAAATACAACCCTGCACCTACATGCCGTTCGGTGTTGGACCACGCACCTGCCTTGGGTCACATTTTGGGACGCTACAGATTAAAATTGCACTCGTCAAGCTGCTCGCCAAGTATCGCATCGAACGATCGTCCTCCACGCCGGAAGTGTTAACTTACCGGAAGAATGCTTTCACGCTGAACTCCAACGAAGGGCTTTGCGCGGAACTGGTGGAGGATGCTTTAGGAATGTGAATTACAACAACAGAAACTGTACCAGAGACCAAAAGATACCAAATTTTCTTATAAGTGAGCGTTTCTATTTTAAAGCTATTAAAGCGTAACAACGGGGCGACACGACTGGTTCGAAAAGTTTCACCAGAAAGCTACGATCATATCCACACTCCCTTAGGTACAGGAGGCGATCCAGTAGGATTAGCGTTTCGATAACCGGTGCAAACTGTTGCCGTATAAGATAGAACACCTTTAGTTGTTCCAGCTCCACCGTAAACCTTGCTTCCAGCTCCAATAAACATTCGTCCGTTATCGTAACACTCTCGAACAGTGCTAACCGACGGATGGATTTTCTTACATAGTCTACGAATCCGTTGCACTTGAGTCGTCCGACCTGGTGCGGTTTTTTCTCACCACGCTCTAGAAACACTACCTGCAGCAGTGCCCGATAGCCAAGCTTGTCGCTTGGGTTCTCCCGATTCTTGCATGCTCGTTCGATTGATTCCGCTGCCAGATTACGTGCGTTGCGTCCTAGGGCAAAGGAGCGTCCTTGCAGGTATTTGCTCATCGGAAACCCATACCCAGGATTATCGGGTGCTTTCGTTGCGTTGTAAAACTCATCGATGACAAACTGCTCCTGCATCAGGTGGTAACAACAGCCCACATTACAAATTCCCCTTATGGTGGGATTTTGATGAAACAAACGAAGACAGTTCGGACCGAGATTGCCACACGTATGCAAGCCGCACAGACAGAAGGTAGTGTGATTGCCCTGGGGAAAGTATGAGGCGGCCAACTCTATCAGGTCTGTGTTAAAGTCGATCAGCTGCGTCGCCGTTCTGTACAGCGTGTTCAGTGTGTCTTCCTCCTTGATCAGGTTGGTAAAATATTCATCCTCCTCTAGGTTGGACTTCTGGATGGCTTTGGGAATTTTGTTCTGTAAAAAAGATGTATGAAATTTTTTATTGTTTACCCATTTAATGCACCTTCAACCTTTACCTTCAAACGTTCGAGACGCTTCTCTGCATTGCTAGTGTTCTCCTCGTTACAGTCCACGCCTAGGACTTTTATGCCATGCTCTAAAGCGATCCTCGACGACAGATAACCTTTCCCATCGCCCGCATCGATGACTAAAATATCATCTAACTTCGTGGCCGTATTTGCGGATGCCATAGCGGTGCATAGTGACGCCACGGCAGCAGCAGCTACCTCTACCTCGTGACACTTTTTCACCTTCATCAGTTCCGTCATTCTCAAACGCGTTTCCTTACGATGATCGGACAATGCCTCTTTAAATTCGTCCAGTGTGAGTGCCATTCCGTGCGCTTCGCTTCCGCCCAACCGATATCTGCGCGCATTATCGATAAATGCTCTCACGCTCGGAAAACGGTCCTGCATCTCGTACTCCGGTTCAAACTGACCCCAGAATAGTTCCTTTGCCTGCAGATAATCATCAACCGTTTGTAGCTCGTGTTGAATCGCTTCTGGCACAAACCGCTTCCAGTGTTGCTCCGTAAGATAATCCACCATGTGGCAGTTGATGAATGCCATGTTCGGTTCGAAAAAGCGAACGATCGTATCCACCTGTTGCATGATCCGATCCATCGTGATTCGCTTAAAACGAAAGATCATTCGTTTGCGTGTATTTAAACGGAACCTTCAGAAGTGCACAAAGCCGTCGAAATTTGTTGCGAATCTGTTGCAAATTGTGCAACAAATCAATGGCCGGATCGTTCTCGTGCGGGTACTTTGCCAAAGCGGTTAATACTTCCTGCAAAATGCCGTGTGCCTTCTCATACGAAGCGATCTCCGGTTGGGAAGCAATCGCGGTCACGATACTGGTGTAAAATCCAATTTCTCGTCCAATTTCGGCACCCTTCTTAAACCCGTATTCTTCTGCCTCCTGCACTGATTCTTCCAGACGACCGTCCGCCAATCCTTGATGAAAGTGTTCGCCGATGATACGTTCCTCGGTCAGAAAAATGTCCTCAAACACATCGTTTACATCCTCCGCGACTTCGTCTTTTTCGTCACGGTTAAACTCGCTTACGGAGCTCGTCATAATTCACACGAAATTTGAGAAAATCGCTCGCAAAAACCATGCGATTGCATGTTGGCGGTAAACATGTAAACAAACCGAACCACCGGCAACTGTCAAAATGCAATTGAGCAACAACACATAAAAGTGAGCTACACACATTTTTGTATTAGTCTATACGATTCTGCCCAAAAAGGAGATTGCCCATACATTAATAAATTTTAAATACAATCAAACCGGTTTTTTAATATAAAAACCACAGGATAAATTGAATATTTTCAAACAAAAATGAATTCATTCCACATTGTTGTACCTCAACGGTGCGCTCAGTTAGAAACTGTGCTACGTTCCAGAAATTACGAACTGTCAAAACCACCCCACAGCCGTGTTTTCAGTGTGTTTTTCTTTTTCCGAACGGCAACAAAAATCGATCCGCCACCAGAGCCGACTGCAAATTGTTTTGATTTGTGTGGAATTGCCGTGCATTTCCTAGGTGCAAAACGTCTACAAACCATTTGCCGCACATTCCGCCACGCTCGGGAGCGTTTGGCAGCGGTCTAATCTAGCAAAACGGTGTGCTATCGGAAGTGATAAGAGCAAAAGGTATATGCCCGTAATGGTGTTGATAGTGAGGTTGAAAAATTGATAAAAATTAAGCTGACTACAACAGCGCATCCATACACGGACACACATCCACGTACGGTGATTTATTCGATGCGATCAATCGAAAGTGAATTAAAGCCGTTCTGTGTCGTGTTGGTGCACTTTACATAAGACAACCCCTGCCGCTACAAAGGGAGCCAAAGTCCGAAAATCAGCAAATCCGAACCAAAACCAACGTCACAAAATGGCAAAATATTATGAAAGCTCGACCATCTATAACTACACCTGGGATCAAGTGACGCAGGGCTTTTGGAACCGCTACCCAAATCCGTTCAGGTAAGTAAGGCAGGCTACTTATTGCATCCTTTCGGTGCTGCATTTCACCATACACCATCACCATCATCACCATTCGCAGTTCAAGTACATTCATCTCCGTGCACGCCAAACGCGCTCGGATGATGTGTTCGGCTAGTGTTGTGGTCAAAAAATAGCTGGCAATTTAGGTTGCCACGCTCAGTACCAATCTGTACTCGCAGCCAACTGCGATCCGCAGCATGCATTCTCATCTACAAAGCACACGGTACAAATCGCATCACTACCACCACATCATTATGTAATGCGTAACGCGCACACTGCGATCGCAAGCTAGTCGCTACAGCATGCATTCTCCCGGTGTAGACATGCATGTGTGTTTGGGTGCCGGTTGTAACACGTTTTTCATTCCTCTCGTTTTGTTCTATTTTTATGACACCCCACCACCATCCACACCGTAACGACTGCCGGCTGCTTCTCCACGGAACACGGATGCGCGATATTATTGCCGGGACGCTGCTGTCATATGTGTGTTGCTGCTGCCTCGCAACCTGTCACACGTGTACGCGAACGTCACCAACACGCCACAGTACGCACGTACTCTCGGAGGACACGGTTTGCCGGGAGATACGGAATGGTAAGCTTCATAGCAAGCGGCTGCTGACCAAAACGAACCACGTGCCGAAATGGGGCGAACGATTCTTCAAGGCTAAATCGGTGAACATAGTGGAGGAATCGGTGGTCGACCCGCACGAAAGGACGCTCGTCACGTACACCAGAAACATTGGCTTCAACAAAATAATGGTAAGGTGTGCAATATTTACGCTCGTACGTGCTGTTGTAATCTTTCTCTCCCAAATCTTTCAGAGCGTAGTCGAAAAGGTCGTGTACAAATCGCTTCCGGATCAACCCGGCAAAACCATTGCGATCCGATCGGCCTGGATCGATTCGTCCGTGTACGGGTTTGGCACCGCAATCCGAGCGTTCGGGTTGGATCGGTTCAAGAAAAACTGCGCCAAAACGGTGAACGGATTCAACTACGTATTGCAGCACATGTTCCCCAACAATCCGGTTGCGCTGGCGGCGGCCGCCGCCGCCAACAAAGACTACCAGGGTTCGAAGGCACAGAAGCTGCGCGAAGCGGCAAAGCATGCGTCCGACCACATGAAGGCACAGGCCGAACACTTGGTACAAAACCTTTCCGTCAAGGGCTAGGAAGCGAGCGGAAGGAAAGACACGACGGGCGGAGAATGATTTGGCTTCCCTTCTTACCGATCAAACCCGCTTGGATCGCGTCGAATGAATGGGCAGATACGATTCCAGCTTTTACGCGTTTGCAAAGGAAAGAAGAGTGTCCTTTAACTCCTATTGTCCTTGGGCGCGATACCGCTTTACCCTAAGAGCTGTGTTTAGTGCGTAGAGTTAGAGTTTACTAATAGAGAATCATAAGTACGGTAACACTCGGCAACCGTTCTGCCATTGTGCGCGTGTGTGTGTGTGTGAGGAGCCCAAAATCCAAAAAATGCAGCCAGTTTCCAGCTTGCTTCTTTTCCGCTACTAGCAGTATTGTCGTGGTGTGGTACGTTCGTGTGGCCCTCCCCATGTTCGAAGGCTGGTCCATGACGCTTTACGCCACACGGGAAACCATCACCAAAAGGAGGGAGGGAGAGTTTGTGGTTGGGATTGTGCAATCGAACAAATTGGCGTACACGATCTATGCGATTTGTTGATCATTCCACATGATCTGTGCTGTGCGCGGCACGACACGGATCGGTTCCACAGTTGCACTTGCAGCGTCTTTTGAAGTATGAACGGTAGAGCTAAGCTGTGCGGAGAACAAGCACGATAGCTGCTGCTGTTGTTGCTGTTGTTGTTGCCTGTTGCTGCTACAGGAAGGATGGAGAAAGCAAATAAAAGATAATATACACTATAGTGTTAGTTAAAGATGGTGTGCAAGGAAATGGGCCATTGACGGCAAAGGTGCAAACCTAGGAAATACGTGTCTGTTTGTGAAAAGTTAGCTTATTGGACAGGATAATAGTTGTAATCGATTTAGAATATCCAATTGTAATGCAACAGTAAAGCAGAATAAATTCACTTTTAACTTAATACACCTTTCGTGCCTTTTGTTTACGTTTGGGGTTTTAAGGGGGATCGTGGCTTGTAGGATATTTCAGGATAATTGTTTTGGAAATTTAAATACTACACGTTGGAGGTCTACGCTCTTATACTTCCGCCATTTGTACAGTACACTTTTGATTTAAGTTACAAAACAAGTTGACAAAAACGTACGATCTCGTCACTTTGTCCCTTTATTGGAAAATTCCTTCCTTTTGTATAATTCCTTACACGCTAAAGCAGCTGCTGAGCTGGTGACACCGGTGTCTCGAGGTTAAAAATAAAACAAAAACCATCGATCGTACGCAACCCACCAGAAGCGTTACTGTTTCTTGAAGCTCTTTAGAATCGGATAGATGTTTTCGAATGCATCGTAGATTTCTTGTCGCACTTTGGCACCGGTGAGCACTACTTTGCCGGACACGAAAATCAGCAGTACGATACGCGGTTTCACCATACGGTAAATGAGCCCTGGGAAAAGTTCCGGCTCGTACGAGCTGAACCGTCCGTGCGTTAGCACCAAACCTTCGAGCCGAATCGGAAACCGCACGTCACAGCTGCCGACCATGTTTTGTACCTTAAAGTCAAGAAATTTGGCCTGCAAAGGGGAGAAACATTAAAGCACCCTGTTCACTGTTCACTATCGACAGCGTTCGCTACCTACCGTAAAGCCAAGCTTTTGTATAATGCGGGCGTATTTGCGTGCCGCGAGCCGGGAATCGTCTTCNTGCCTTTTGTTTACGTTTGGGGTTTTAAGTGATCGTGGCTTGTAGGATATTTCAGGATAATTGTATTGGAAATTTAAATACTACACGTTGGAGGTCTACGCTCTTATACTTCCGCCTTTTGTACAGTACACTTTTGATTTAAGTCACACAACAAGTTGACAAAAACGTACGATCTCGTCACTTTGTCCCTTTATTGGAAAACTCCTGAAACTTTCTTCCTTTTGTATAATTCCTTACACACTAAAGCAGCTGCTGAGCTGGTGACACCGGTGTCTCGATGTTAAAAATAAAACAAAAACCATCGATCGTACGCAACCCACCAGAAGCGTTACTGTTTCTTGAAGCTCTTTAGAATCGGATAGATGTTTTCGAATGCATCGTAGATTTCTTGTCGCACTTTGGCACCGGTGAGCACTACTTTGCCGGACACGAAAATCAGCAGTACGATACGCGGTTTCACCATACGGTAAATGAGCCCTGGGAAAAGTTCCGGCTCGTACGAGCTGAACCGTCCGTGCGTTAGCACCAAACCTTCGAGCCGAATCGGAAACCGCACGTCACAGCTGCCGACCATGTTTTGTACCTTAAAGTCAAGAAATTTGGCCTGCAAAGGGGAGAAACATTAAAGCACCCTGTTCACTGTTCACTATCGACAGCGTTCGCTACCTACCGTAAAGCCAAGCTTTTGTATAATGCGGGCGTATTTGCGTGCCGCGAGCCGGGAATCGTCTTCACTTTTCGCCCCGGTACATACCATCTTGCCGGATGAGAAAATCAGTGCCGTGGTACGCGGTTCCCGAATGCGCATAATAACTGCGGCGAAACGTTTCGGATTGTACTCGGCATTACGAGCGTGCAGGGCAATCTTTTTGAGATCGAGCTTGCAGCTCAAGTTCACCGTTGAGACGATGTTTTGCAGCTGGGGCAGAATGGCCGGTTCGCTCGGTGTCATCGGCGTCATCGGTGTGGCAGGACCCATGGTTTGGTGAATATTTACACTGCCGATGTTTTCTGGATCCCGCACACTGCCACCGCTGCCCTGCGTTTGGCTGGGTGTTGCTCCTGCTTTCGATTCCGTCATTGGTACCATCGGTGACATTAAGCTTTGCTGTATAGGAAAATAGCCATTTCGAGTGTGTTTTAATAAATGTTAGTTTATACGGAACCTTAAGTGTTCCAGACTGCGGCAGATGCTTACCGGTGTCTGTGGCTGGATCATGTTCTGCGGAGTAGAAAAGCTGGGCGCGTACGTATGCATGCTCTTGCCGGACGTGGAACCGATAGCCGGCATTGTGTAGTTGCTAGAGCTAAGGCCACCCATCGGTGTCATGTGCGGCATGGATTGTTGCTGTTGGTAGGCATGCGGAAGAATCTGCTGATCTTCTTCCGGCTGGTGCAACGGCGTACCGATGCTGGGGATTGAAAATCCCGGGCTTGGTAGCATCTGGTCCATGTTTGGGCCTAGTAGCTAGTACGGGAGGGCAAATATACAAATATCACCAGTACACCCGTATGCGGCTTCTTCAGCGGCACCGTCTTTCAATCGTATACTGCAAACCGATCCGGTTTGTGGTAATATTAAACGAATTACACTTCTAAAAACACTAAAATAATGTATTAAACCCTACTGAATGCCAGATTGCGTCGCTTCGTCCGATTGTTTTTTAGCTTTCGTGACAAACAATTTTGACAGCACGGTCGTAAAACAGAAATGTATAACAGTATGACAGTTTATTGCACATCGTTGCACAGTGGGCGATGACGATAAAGTGGAATTTTTAAAATTCAAATTATGTTAAAGAAAAACCGTTAAAAGGTTGTAATATGAAATAAAATAACAAATCATAGTTCAATTCGTATAATAAATGGCTATTTCATTTATTTTCATATCAAAAATAAATTATTTTATGTATATTTATATATGATGTATTCAAATTATACCTTCCGAATAATTCCGTCCATGTATTAATGATAAAAATTTCATATAAAAAAATCTTTCATCCGAAAACTTTTTTAATAATATAGACGTATTATATCATACAACTGAATGATGCGTAAACACAGCTGAAATGAAGCAAAATCACAACCATACTCACCAGGGTACATTAAATATAGAGAACTACAAAACCAACTTACCAGATAAGATAACCATGAAAGGCAACAGCAAATAATACAAATAACACAAACAAAGTAGTGTTCACCAAAGAAAAAAAACTTTACTCCCAAGGATGTAACACAAAGTACAGCTTCAGCACTAAATCGGACAATAGATAGACGTTAAACTTAAACAAAACACAACGCTTCGAGCAAAATTGTTTAAATGCGGTTTGTGTGTGTTTTTACCGTTTTGGTTTGGTTTTCGTCCTTTTTTTTCCTTTCTCTTCTTTTGTTCTCCTTTAACATCTTTATCTGTTCCTTTTGTCTATTTGTCTGTCACGTTTATCGGATTTAAACAATTTAATTAAAAAATGCATTTCATTAGTGTTGCCTTTTTTTAACTATTCCCTACATGCTTATTTGATTTGTAACCGGTTTATCATTAAAAATATATGTTCAATAGCATATAGAAAGGGAGCACAAGGGAGTTTTGTTTCTATGTTGAGTTCGTTTTTTTATCTCTTTTTTTTTGGTTTTTGTTCAAGTATAGCTTTCGTGTTCGTACAAGTCACTGTAGTTTTATCCTCTAAACGATCATCCAAGTGATTAAGTTACGAGCTGGAGTGTGTATGTGTGTTTTTTATGTGTGTCTCAGTGTGTGATTACACTGTCCGTCGCCCAAAACCGTCCAAAACCAATAGGAATGCTTTTTTTCTTTTATTCGCGCACCACAAAACTGTTTCGCGTAACAGTTAGTGACAGTTCGCGGGAAGTTAGTTTTTAACTATTTTTTTTACTAAAATATAGAGTTTGCAACTGTAGCCAAGCTGTCGATTTGCTGATTTGGTTTTTGCATTTGTTTCATCCTTCTCTGAAATCTTTCTTCGCACGGTCAAGTTTCGACAAATATTTTCTGTGTTCCGACTGTTTTTTGTATGTATGTGTGTTGTTTGCTAGTAGTTTTCTTGGTTAATACTTTCATGCACATGCTTTCGGCTTTACTAAGTGTTGCGCGTATGTTTTTTGTTTTGTTTTACTTCTCTTACTTTCAGCAGATGCAGTTAGTAGTGGATTACTGCTAAAATAGCACTAGTAGAGCACTTACAGTTTCGTGGGTTTTCTAAAAGGACAAACACTTTATATGGAAAAAGAGACTGGAATAGCATTGAATGTGTGTGTATTAGTGAGTGTGTATAGTAAGCGATAGTAGGTAAGCGAATCCACAATCTACATGGAACTAACCCTTCAATAGACAGGACACAGGGCTTTTAGAGTGCCGAAACTATGGCAAGGCAAGAGGCGCAAACAACAACAATTTCGTTCAATAAGTCCGATGAAAGAATTTCAACGCAAGAAAGATGTTACACGTGTTACGAAAAAAGAAACATTGAGAGTACATACAAAAGAAAAAATGGACAATTCGACAAAACGAAACTACGAAAAGAGTAGTAGTAGAGAGTGCTCTTCAGCTGTTTATTAATTATTATATTGTTACTCATCTCTTCCTTCCGTTTCAACACTTCCTCTCTTTCATTATGCAAAACTTCCCACTTCACACACACACATCTTCACGCGTTCCACACCATTATTATCCCTTTCGCTTCCTTCTCCTTCTTCACAACGGTTCCCATTTTTCCTGCCCTTCTAAACCACTTCCTTTGCCTTTCTCTCTCTTTCTCTCTCTCTCTCTTTGAATGTTGGTTTTGTTTCGGTTCTGTGTAATGCTTAGAGAGTAGTTGATTTTAGTTCCAACTTCCAACTAATCATACTAACACGTGCTCGGGCGCGCCTGTACGCAACGCGCGATGAAGCACTTACGTACCGATGCACACACTAATATGCAATACGCACATACACAAACACGCACACACACACACGCACTCGCACGCACGCACGGTTATGGTGAGTGGGTGGTGGTGGTGGTTGGTGGTGGTGGAGTTACGCTGCGGTGTGGTAGCGATGGTGGGGATTACTGAGTCAAATGGGTGTGTGTTTTTTTGTGTGTATATATGTATATATATATATATAGGTATATATATTTATTTAATATATCTTCGTTATCTCTTCTTTGTTTCACGCTGCTTTCTTTACTTTGCTTCCTGTGTATTATCTATTAGTGTATTTTCTTTTTAAACTTACTTTGTTTTTCTTTTTTCGTTACTTCGGTTATGCTACCATTCGCTTTTTCCCGTTTTACTCACGCTGCTGCATTTGCGTCTGCTATCCTTGCAATAATTACCAAACACAACAATTCTTACTGCGCCTGCTGCTCCTATACCTTTCTTCCATTCTCTGTAGTATTTGTTTGTTTTGTTTTGTTTCTGCTTGTTCTCTATCAAATATTCCCTTACGCTCTCCCCCCTCCTAACTGCATCAATGTGTGTGTGAGTGTGCTTGAATGTGTATGTGTGTTTGCCTGTGTATGTTTTGTATGTGTGCAAATTTTGTTCTTGTTGTTTTGTATAGCTATTATATGTTTTTTTTTGTTGTTTTTTGTTTTGTGTTATTTGTTTTTTGTTTTATTCGTAAGGTTCTGTTTGTTCGTGTTTTTTTTTTGTTTTTGTTTGCTTTGCTTTGCTTTTTGCATTTCAAATATTTCCTCAACTAACAAACGCGACAACGACGACGACAACGACGACGAAAGAAAGAAAGGAAGAAAGGAAGAAAATATCTTTTCATTTGGATTTCGTTTTACATGTTGCTCGTGTTCGCGCGCACACGCGAAACATGTTTCGTGTTTGGTTTTACGTTTTATTTTTTTTTTATTCTTGTTTGCTCTCTTGTGGGTTAATGTTTAGTACACACACTGTGCGCGGTTTTACCTGTGTGTATGCCTGTCTGTGATTGTATTGTTCGTGTTTTGCTCTTATGTACGTGTGTTTTGTTTTTATTTTCATAAACAGTTTTTAAATACATTCTCTCTTCCCTCTTACTTGCTTGGTAGTAGTAGTTCTTAGTGAAAAGCTCTTATTTTTATCAATAATGTTTACTGGGCATTTACTATGCGCTCTTGTGGTTTTTTTCTTCTTCTCTTGCTTCTTTGTTTTCGCTACGATTACGCTTGTTGTTGTTTTACCTTGTTGCATTCCAATTGCGTCACATGACTGACACAGGCTTTTATCTTCCATCTTTTTCTGGTGTTAACTGACATCTTCTAATTCGCTTACCAGACCCGACTATCATTGTAGTGTACTTGCTAGTAATTCTTGCAAACTTGCGCACTACACACCGTGGCGTGCAAGTCTCGTTGTTATTCGGTGCATGGATTTACAATCGGCTAAGAACCTATCTGCCACAGCACACACTAAACACATGGCCCTTTAGGGCAGGTGAGAGACAACGTACATCTTTTCTTTTGTTGTTGTTGTTGTTGCTGCATGTTTGATTCCATTTTGTTCTTTGCTTTCTAATTCCTTTGCAAGCAAAATTTGTAACGCACTGTCCCCCCTCTTAGGAGGCGGCGCGTGTATTTGATGGTTTTAACGTACGCTACGCAAGTAGTTTTGCTAAATGTGCCTTGTGTTTGCGGTAGAGAGAAAGATATCAATCGACACTATTCTGCGATGTTTGGATAAAGATAAGCTGCTGTCTGCGCTGTTGCTACTGCTGCTGCTGCTGCTGCTGCTGCTTCTGCTTCTGCTGCCGCTAATGCTGCTGCTATTGCCGCTGCTGCCGCTGCTGCTGAGTAGCCAGCCTGCTGCTGCTGTTGCTGCTGAACAAATTCATGCCTGTGTTACACACATTAGCAATGCTGACACACTAAAATAATCGAACGGGGTTATATGTTAGAATTTGGTAATTAACATTATTTACAGCGACATTTAAGTAAAACATTATTGCCATTAGAACCAATCATCACTTATACTCTTCCCAAAAAAAACAAAGGAAAAACAAATAAACCCATCCATGGCTTATTCACCCGACTAGAAACCACTTTTTTTCACAATCGTTTTTCAACCTCCAAGCAAAGATAGGATCGGAATTCGGAAATGCTAGTAACCTCCTCAAGCTGGTCGATGATTTTTGAGAAATTGTGTTTGTGTTGAGTCTTTTGTATGGTATGTAGAGCAGGTGTGTAAGAACATTGCATAAATGGTGGGGTGTATCGTGGGAATGTGTTGTTACCTGTACGAAGACAATATTCTTTCCAAATACAAATAAAAATGTTGTTTCTTTTTCTGTACCAACAACCATTTGCAACGATCCTTCCTTTGTGCAATGCAAAGCAAATATCCTCCCTTCCATAAACTATTACTACTGGCATTTTGATTTTTGTATAAAGCCAATGGAAAAAAGAAAAATCATACTAAAAAGCTTTCTCATCTACTAATCTAGATCCTGTGTCCTCGTCGTTAGTTGCTTCATTGCTTCATTCGTTCTAACTGAAACACTAATTCCCTTTCGCTATTCTGCGCTGTGCCGAAAACATAACCCCTAACAAATTTGTTTTACTTTTTCTTTCTGTTAATTTCCGACGAACGAACGTATTTAACCGTATCATTAACGCGTGTGGTTGGTTTTATACATAACTGCCCTAAAATGAGTGTTTCACTGAATGCATAATAATTTCGTAGATTTTAGTTGTTTTTATTTTTACAAAAAAATGTACACAAATAGATTAAGGATAGTGTTTTAAATTTAATTTAATTTAACTTGTTTTCCGGTTCCTTCACTCTGCTCTGCCTCCTGCTCCTACTACCACCATATCCATATCCTCCTCCGCCTGTCTGCCTGTCTCTTGCCTCCCTGCCTGGTTCTCTTGCCTTTTCCTTGCTCTTTTTGCTTGTTCTGTAGCTGGATAATGAAAAAATTGTAAGCTGCACGAAGAGGTTGTTGTGATGCAGAAAAGTTTAAAGTGTGGGTATAGAAGTGTATTGTGTAACAGTAGTAGTAATAGTAGTAATAGAGTATAGAGTGGACACGCTAGAATTTGTTTTGTTTTTCAGTGGAATTGCGCGGTGTTTTGTTGTTGTTGTTGTTGTTGCGGTTGTGTGTTTGTTAAATAGCTGCTGTTATATATAGGTTAAGGTTTGTTTTCACCTTGCCATTATTACAATTAGGAGTTGATTGTATGCCCTTTTTTGTTTTTCTTTCTTTTACCATTTTTATTTATCTTCTTATTTATAATTGTGGTCGTTACAATTAAAATTTTTTAAGTTATATGTTTTGCCTTTTTTTCTCTGCCGACTGTTGTTCCTTTCCATTGTTTATCTTTTTTTTATTTTTATTATTTTTTTTTTTGCAATAAGGATTTCGTTTTGGAAATGAGAATTTTACCTTTTTCTCTTTCTTTCATCTGCGTGGGAGAGGTGTGTTGTGTCTCTTTGTGATGGTAGTAGTGGTGATGAAGATGTTTAATATAGGTTATGGCTGTTGTTGTTTCCTGTTGCTTCGTTTCGGTTATAGTTGTTAAAATATAGCTGTTGATGTTGTTGTTGTTGCTGTTGTTTTTTTTTTAATTTGTAGATGTTCTTCAAAGCTGTTGTATTATGCTATATGCTTTTTCACTTTTTTCCCATCATGATTTTCACTGTATTTTTTTTTTGTTTGTTCTTGCTTTTTTTGCTCTTACTCTTGTTTGGTATTTTCTGTGTTATGCTTTTATGTTTAATTTAATGTTTTATCGATTTTCTTTACTCTCTGCATTTTCTTTTCTTTACTGCTGCTTTGCATCTTTTCCTTCCTTTCTTTGAATCATCATCTTGCATGTCTCCACTCTCCATTATCCCACGCTGCATCTTCATTTTCTTCCCTTTTAAATCCAAATCGATAGCGTTGCGCAGCTGTTGTTGCGCGTGGCTACAGTCTTCTTAATAAACAAATAGAAAGGCGCAATGTATCGACCTGTAGCTCACTTCGATGTCATCATTGTTACGAATTCTGGAATGGTCAAAAGCAAAACAAAAGTGTAAATTAGTGTTGATCGGTTGAACAGAAAACAATTTGTTACGTTTAAAATGCATATTATCGTCTGTTCTAGATATTTCTGGGAAAAGCGAAACGTAAATTTAGAAATTTCAATTTGAAGCAGAAACACCATCC
>STHB01000010.1:8618256-8652311 GCA_018908115.1 Anopheles rivulorum
GGGTAGTTATGAGCCGACCAAGGACGACATATGAGAACGCATACACATAATGCCAAGGCATTTGCTTCACGTCGCACTCATACTCTCTCTCTCTCTCTGTCTCTCTGTCTCTATTCTAGCTGTGCATTCTAGCGGTTCCGGATAACCTGCTTTCGGCCATTGCGTGGTAGTCGCTTCGTAATGGGTTTCATTTTCCCTCGAGTGCAAAACATACGTTAACTGGGTAATAGCAGCAATGTGGGCAGAAGCAAAGAAAAAAAAAACAACCGAAAACATAGCCACGTTCAGAAGCTTCGAGCTGAAATTCATATTTCACCCATGTTGCAACGGTACACACACACGGTTCAGAAATTGCATTTAATAAAAAAGTGCACTGTTGAACTATTGAACGAGCTGGTATAGTGTTGCAATCACCCTATAATGTTTACATTTCAAACATTCACCCCATAATCTCGGATACGGGGAGCTTTTAAGCTAGAGCCTGCCTACCCGCCCCACGTGATATCAGCACAATAATCAGATAACACACAGTGTGTATGTGTGTGTATCCCGGATATCTCGCTACCGTTATGGCAAAATCATAATTTACATTTTAAATTAATTGTACCCTTCCAACCCTCTTGGTCAGCCAGGCACACAGAAGAAACATGATACGCGCGGCCAACGTTGCCGATGGAGCCGCCCAGTACTTTTCTCGACCGACTCCGACCACTAGGCAAACGAAACCCAGCGAGAGCACAGAATCGTTTCTGGGGATAATTATTGTAAGCCGTAATAAACAACACAACTCATTCAGGTTGACGATGGTTGGGGTTAGAGCAATTTAGCACTGCGGTTTTGCCGACTCACGATGACGTCAAGACGATCCAAGGCTCCACCAACTCCCTTCCCATCATCATCATCTACACATCCAATTCCTTCCGTCACAAATTCCTCTATAAAAGTGTGTAAAAGCTTGCTAATGAAAGAAAATTATGCTTATTTTTTGTGTGTGTGTTTACAAAATGTATACTCCCCCTTGTAGACTATTATTGCAAACCACATCCGGCTGGTGAGCACTTGTTACTTTGCATTCGTAATTGCTCATGCGGGTATAAGAAAGGCGTCGTTTTCTCTCTTCCCTCGTTTGCCCTACTTACACACAAGCTTTCTTACAAATGGGAACTCGTTTTTTCACTCTTCTTATCACCCCACACACACACAACGAGGTTGTAAATTGCTCGCTTTGACAATTTGTTACACAAGCGATTTAAACGAAGCCGCAGCAGCAGGATCATTGTTTTTTTTCGTTTTCGGGAAGACTTTACGGCACAAGTAAACGATCTTGATAAAATAGCTCACCATTCCATGGGAATTGGAAAACTCTGGCGGCTTTGTGCGAAAGGTAAAAAAAAAGGTTCATCCATAATAAATTGACGTGCACAGACAAAAAAAACAGGAAATACAAACTGCCCCTACCCCATCGAGAGGGAAGCTTCCCCAGAGAGCTGCTGAAAAATGCTAACCCCAATTGACTTCTGTCGCTCGTTGTTTCAAACAACAGGCAACACACAAAATCTATCCTCGTCAATGGGGATCCCTCTTCCTACCCCGCAGAGCATTACAACAACAACAGCTGTCCAAACTCCACCCCAATGTGTCTCTTGTTTCGCATCTTGTTTTCGACTCGCAAACAACTATTTACACTGGGTGATTTATAAGAAACATTATGAAGCCATTTTCATCCACCGCACATACACATACACAGAAAAACGTTGACGCGCCTTTTTACTAACCGCACTCGGATGAAGAGGAAACATAATAAATCGGCTTTCGAAAATTGATGCCAGCGTACACACAGCAACAAAACCAACCAATTCTCCAGAAAAAAGAGTGCCTGCTCCCCAAGGGCACTCACTCTCCTGCCCAATCATTAAGACGACTTTTTGCTAGACAGCACACCATTCGGGGGGGGCTGGAATGAGCCGGAAAATCAATAGCTGCCATTTTTCATGGTAACCGTCCGAGTAAAGTACACGCGCGGATTATCATGAAAATTCGATTGCCGAAGCAATAAGCTGCTAGGCAGGCGAGGGAGTGTAAAAAACAACATAAAGCATATCCACTGCAGGGACAGTATTTGTCTCGAAACTCATTACACACCACACACACACACACATACACAAAGGCAGCAGTGGTCGAAAATGTTGGTATGATTCCAAAAACACAACAAGATTGTTGACACGAAATTCGAAGAATGACAACTCCTTGAAAGCTTTTTCCTCTATAAAGGATGCTAAATTTATCGTACAAGCCGGTGTGACGCGGATCGTAACGATGATGCACCCACGTTAGTGGGTGGATGGGTACAAAAAAATCTTACTCTTACTCCTTCCAAGTTTTTATCGACCCAAACAAGCATACTCCTCCTCTTGGGGGAGGTGGACAATTTTATTGGAACCACGACGACGACGACGATGGATAGACGCCAACACAATATACACGGATCAAGGCAACTGACGCCCAATATTTTTCAATTCCAGCGTCACAAGAGCCGCGAGACAAAAGCTAAAATGGAACCAGAAAAAAAAAAACCGGAACTTGATGCCAGAATAAGGGCCATACACAGCCAAAAGCCAGCAGGGTTTGATAGAGATGTGTACGAAAGCAGAAAATGACGTCACCTTCCAATACACTCCCCATCATCAACACCATTGTCAACATCAGGCAAATGAAGTCGAAGCTGGAACACACTCAGCTCACCGCTCTCTCTTTCTCGCTCTCTCTCCTTCTCTCTTTCTCTCTGTCTCTTCAGTGTCCAGATCCAGAACATTCCGATGATAATAAAATTTGTATTACTAATGTATTTTAATTACATTTCTGACCTCCACAGTTTTACTGTCAACCTAAAAACAAAACAAAATTATCGTTCATATTATCTTTATGCCGGATTGAGCTTATTTTTATAGCTGCTTTTCTGACGCCTTTACAGCCGATGGAGGCGCCTCGTAGTTTAGCATTATTTGATTCAGGATTTGATTTTTAGCCTGGTTTGTTTGTTGATTTCCAACAACAAAAATCAACGAGATTTGCCTTCGTGAAACCCGACCAGTTTTCATTTTTCTCGCAGAAAGTTTCTTAGAGTTCCGCAGCTACCGGGTGGGAATAAGCAACAAATCTTGCGTCCAGTTTTATCGCATTCTGTGCAACCCTTTTTCCCTTTTATCGTTTATATTAATCAAACGGACGTTCCATAGCTTATTTCATCCCTGTGTATGTGTTGTTCACAGAAAAGCTTCACTACCAAAGTCCTGTTTATTTTCCCGACAAATGCTTCCTTGGTGGGCTGGTTAAGTGCACCAAAAGCACACCACATACACACACTCACAGATTTTGTGGGGAGATTCACAATTCCACTGTATGTGTCTTCACCCTCTTCTCTTAATGCGCAGAACCGATCTCTCCCCACCAACATTTCTGTTACCAATCCTGGGACCAGTGTTCTGGAAGCGGTTAAAGAATTTCCAGGTGTACAACACGATGTCTGCCGCATGCAGCAAATCACCGCGCGTTCGCTTAGTCGAGCTTTACCTAGGGAAGGTGACAGTGTGAGTCTTTTAAGCGACTTCACACACACATACACACAGATAAAACCGAGCGCTTTTCGGGTGTAGCGAACATGCCGCAACACACTGACGTGCAAAAGCACAACAAATACAGCCACAGCGCGCCATAGCAGGATAGCGTGGTCTGTGCTTTGTGTGTTGATTCGGTCGCGTCGTATCGTCAGGGAAAAGCCAACGCTCTCGGGCTCCCGGAACTTACGCACACCGAAAGGCGCTTCACTTGTAGTGGTGACTTGCATTGGGAAAGCTTTATCCGCAGAGTTCTCCGCCGGGCGGGCTCACATTCCCCGGCACCGGCGTTGGTTGTGGTATCTTTCTGGAAATCTTTACTCTACCATTCCGGGGTTTGTCCCGTTTTTTACGTGTTAATATAGCAGCAGATATATGGGCGTGCGCACAACACAGTTCGTCGTTGGTGGGGCTTGGTGCTGCTTTTGGGCAGAGTGTATTTTGCTTTTATACAGCGCTACTGTCCACATGCTACTGTGGCTGTGGCTCCGTAACGCCCGATGCTACTATCCGTGCCGTTGCTGGAAAACGGATCGATATCTTGTGCGCCCTCTCACTCTCTAGCTTTTCAAACCTTCTCTCACCAGCACCTCACATCCCTTTTATCAGCGCGCCGATGACACACTGTTGCTTCAGCAAGAACCATTTCGGGTGGCACACAAAAAGCCACCCACCCACCCTGCCTGTCATTTAATAATTTTTCGGTAAAACGTTCCATAGGTGCGCGCTAGGGCAACAACAATTCGTGTACGATGTCGGAAGCGCAAAAAGCAGGCACCGCGTCGTAGAAAAAAAGGCACAGCACATTCCATTCGAAATTCTTTTCATACTACCTGGGGTACAGAGTCGAGGGAATTGGGTGCTACCTTCCTGTGCTCTAACCGCGTGAGGGTCTACACACCTATTTTCGAAAATTGAAACAAAACAACGCATACCAGCAGCGAGATTGCGCGCAGGCGAACGCTGACAGGATGGAGAACACTACAACAGCAGAGCGCGTCGGATTTGCATACCTTCACATACACGTTTCGCAATAAACAAGGGCGGTGGCTTTAGCCCCCCGTTTTCCATTAGCATCCCATATTTCAATTATGACAATGGGTAGGAGAAGTGCACACATCATGCTAGAGTTTTGCACGAAGCTTCCTATTAGTATATTACACAACCACCCGCGCCAGCCAGCAAAGGAGCTAAGCTCTCTCGGCACTGTTACACTTGGTGGTGAAAATTTATATCCATTAAAATACGAAACAATCCTTCAAAAACGCTAAAATAAATCAAATTATCCGTTAAGTAATAAATTCAATTAGCACACAGTACACACACACGGGAGAAAAGTTTAGTTCATGCTAACAATTGCCGTAAGCCGCAAAAGCAGGACCTATTTTTAGTTGTGGCTCAATTAATTTTTGCTGATCCTTAGTAAGGATGCGCCATCAGATACTAATGAGGCAAAGCGGGAAACACCCGGAGCGTATTTGTTTTGTTAATTGATAATTATTGATGATATCCGCTTGGAAAACAATCTGCCGGTCGCAGAAGAAACTCATTATGTGAAAATGTTTGTGAATTAAGGTATCGAATATCCCCTGTCGATGGTAAATGACGCGATCAATTCCCTTTAGAAATCAATCCTAAATAGTTTAAGCATTTGCAATGAATAATGATATGCTCAATGCAATATTCTGTAAGGAAAAATCATTTCCAATATATATAATTTATTAAGTATAATAAATTGTCTTTAATTTTGTAAAATTTCAGTAATAATTTATGAGTAACAACATTTCTTTAAATAAAGGAAAAAATAATACTCTGGAGTACTACAAGATCGGAATTAGTATTGTAAAAGCCACCTAAACGATATTTCACGATGATTTTTCCGTTTTTCGTATCCCTTATTTAAGGAAGTATAAAATATCATAGCCCATTTTTACCATTAATGCATGTAATAAAACTATATTTTAGACATTCTCTTACTTCTTTCAGGACTACGTCCCCACCAACTATCATCGCCTGTCGATCAAAGTTTCACACAGTTTTAATCGAAACAACATTCTTACCATGAAGAAGCAGATGAATAATTCATTACGATAAAACAAGTTATTTCCTTTTCTGTTTCCATAATCATTCGATGATGTGCCACCTAAAATTTCCTTTCATCCCGGAAAAAAAGCTACAGTGGCAGAGTCAAAAAGTGGTGGTGGGTTCTGTTTTTGACCTTTTTTCCCCCTCTATTCAAATCCATTTAAGTTCATGCCCGGCCAATGAAACGGTCTTCGGAATAATTTCAATCAGGATATGAAGTTGCTTCGAGGACGTTCATATGTATGTATCCGTGTGGGCACCAACTGTATAAAAAGCCCAGCGTGTGTACTCGTGTTACGGATGATCTCATTTCCTGCATACATATATATATATATATTTGACGTTTCGTATATAATCGTTTCATACTCCTAACCCGTGACACATGGGTGCAAGCATGAACTACTGTTGTGCTGGAGCGAGTGAAAAAGTCACCATACACAAGCGGAGATTTGGTGGGAATCCAATTAATGATCAGGTTTTATGCTTCACTAGCTTTCTTCGGTGCAAATGAGCTTGTGCCTTCGACAAATGTTTCTCAATCATGTGCGCTCAACTTCCACTTGGCAACACCGTACACGGCTGAAGCAAACTGAGCAACGGATCGATAGTTTCCGAAACTCATTTTCTCTCCGGGCGCGGGTTAAAAAAAAAAAGGACACACCGAAAAGGGAGTGGTACACGTCCCTGAACAATGTGACGAAGTAGTAATGGTCCACAGCACACAACACTAACTTCTTCCCTAGGAGTTGTGCAATTTCCCACCGAAAAAGTATAGTATATCATCCGCTTTTTTTTTCTATCGTAACCCACACCAACCTTACGGCGAAGGTAAAACCTTATGAAGTCAACAACACACCGTTCAGAAGGCGTTCTACTAATCGGAAACCTTACATGTGACCTTTGCTCTCTCTCTCTCTGAATGCCTCGCCCAAATTTTGTTCCTAAATAGTACATGCATACACCCCCCCACCCGGGGCTCTTCTGCCGCCTGCCGCCTACTTCGTCATCCCTATCCTGCAATCCATTATCGAAGGTCACAATCAAAATCAACATCATCATAGTCATTGTACTACAACACCATGGGGCTCCCATTAGTACAGACCAGACCACCAACGGGCACCGGGTGCAAACCGAAATTGCTCTCTCTCTCTCTCTCTCTAGCCGCGTCGTCTTCCTTGCCACAACTTCAGGAAAATAATTCGAATCTGATTGCGAAACCTTTCTGAGTGGTGATTAATGCGCCGATCGCGTGCCAGTTTACTACGAAGCGCCAATCATCTACTGTAAGTATTCCAATAGCAAAGCAAAGCAAAAAAAAAATACACTGCTCAAGATGCCCGCACGGTATTGATGCAACAAAATCCGCACCAACGAAAGGGATTAGTGCAGAGAGACTAATCAACTATCCAACAACACGGATCCTTGAATCGAATGACGTCGTGGATCGTACGTGCTGCGCTACTCTACAAAATAACATGTAAGAAGAGAACAACATTAGCTTAATCCTTCATCAATGCATGACAGATGTGAGGTTTTCATCAAATTAGAACCAATGTCCAGATCTGGCCTTTTTTTTTGCGCCTCTGATCTTGTACCCCAAAACTAACGGTAACAGCACACAAAAACGTTGAACGATTATAGCAAAACAAGGCACATATCGATTTCCATCAACGAAACACACACGTTGAGGTCTCTCAGCTGTTCCAGACCCGGTAGGTTGGGGGGCGGGCAGGGATATGTCAATGATTAGTGGATATCGTCCAAATAAATGTGACATCCCTTTTTCCCATTGCATCACGCGCGGAGACGATCGTTGCTTTGGTGATATATTGACGCATACACAATCATGCATTACATTTGATGTGCAACATATCCGATACGTAGAAAACCCCTGGGAGGGGGGGGGTGGCACCACACGGACACAGTTGCGTGCACAAACCGTGCACAACCATAAAATGCGGGAAAGGAATTCTAACGAATGTCCAATTAAATTGCAACAGTCAACACTTACCGTCCGCGTCGACTTCGTTGATCATGTCTTGCAGTTCTGCTTCTGTGGGGTTCTGACCTAGCGATCGCATAACGGTGCCTAATTCCTTGGTCGTGATTGTGCCATCGCCGTCCTTGTCGAACAGCGAGAACGCTTCTTTGAATTCAGCGATCTGTTCTTCCGTAAGTTGATCGGCCTGCAAGTAGTTGGTAGGGAGGGAAAAGAACGGATGGTTGGTATTAATCGAACTGTTGCAGCGTGGGTACATCGTACAATACTTTTACTAAAACCGGGAAGGAACGAGATCACTTTACTATCGATGCGGGCGATAGAAAGTGTGGCACCGTCACCTGTCGCTATATGAATGTAAATATTTCCATCGTACCATAATTTATCCCGAAAAGGGGGAGGGGGTAAGACGTACGTGCCGAATGATTACGTTCATACTATTTCTTAACAAACCGTAGAAAGCGCACAACCACCCCCTCCCTCATAAAAACCACATACACATACATCTAAACACATACACATCGAAAGAGGTATTGATAGGTATTTTGCTGCAAACCCATCCTATTACCTGTGGAGATTGATTGATGGAAGCAAATTTATAACCCCCACATGTACAACCGGCGGCCGGCCGGATGGGTTTTTCTCCATTTTTTCCTCCCCTTCGTTCTTTTTATTGCACACAAAAAGCATGCCAACATTTATCAACCAGTTGAACACGCAAAACAAATCTAGTAGATATGATGTTTTAATCTCTTTAGCGGCTTTTGCGGAAATGTTTTCGGTTTCGGCCAAGTATACAACCAACATAGCCTTATTACTTCCATCGCCGGGGTCAAGAGATGACCTCGAAACACGTAAAAAAAAAAACAAGACATGGAGGAAAATGCGATCATTGTGGATATATATCGTGTGGAATCGAAGCATGGTACTGTCTCACGCTTGAACGTGAGAGTAAGATTAATTTCACAGCACCAAAAAAACAACCTTTCACAACTACAGCAAGTTTCCATGCCCCCCCAAAAAAGTCACCTCAAGGGTGGTACACTTTAGCCGATTTTGCTTCCTTCCGTTCCGGTCAGTTCGCCTTTCCGCTACTACTGGTTGTGGGCCTCAACCGTGCAGTGGGGCACACCAGGGTCATAAAATAATCATGCATCTTTCACAAACAAACTCCAAACAAACGATGTCATCCATCAAGCAACACCCAGCGTTTCTCTCGTATTTTTTTTCCTTCTTTCAACGGATCATTTCGTCTAATTTCTACCATCTCTACGGCGCACGAACGAAGGCGAAGCTCCAGAATGGAGAAGAAAATACCAAAAGGTGCTATAAACCTTCGCTCACGCCGTTGATCAGTTTAGTGTAGGTAACGCTCTAAGCCGGAGTGCGCGAAACGCGAAATCGAGAGACACGTGACACTTCGAAGACGATGGACACCGCGTGTGGATGCAAAATGCCAATGACCACACCATCATACAACTTGGGGCGGGTATATGTAGTACCGTTATGGCGATGGTGGTGGCAAGTTATTCGAGAATCATTAAACATTATTTATATGCATGTCGTACCGTCGCGCGAATCAATGTGTGTCTCGTGTGGCGCGCACACGGCGGCTTCACTCACCATCATCATGCCATCATAGGTAGTTATTATCGCACATGTATGCATACCACTTGATGTAAAACACACCCCGGCACATGATGTCCTTAATTTTATATGTGTTTTTCATATGAGCAAATAAGACGCTTCCAGGCACACATCACACACCACGGACAATCACTAAAAAATTTAATAAAATCAATAAGCAATTGGTAGCATAAAACGATCAAATTCGATTTCACATTCACACCAGCTGTGTGTGGATTATTTTGTTCGTGATGGACTATCTTCCTCCCCGTGCGCCGGCTTCGAAAGACACGTTGCCACGATTTAACGCATACAGACGTACATTTGCTCTCCGTTGGATACTCTCTACGCACTCTAAACACGCAACAAAACCGGCACAATAAAAAAAAAAAACCGGTCAGTTGGTGTTATTCCCTTTACTACTACTACACCATTGCCGTGTGTGTTGGAACAACAACATACAGCGGGGTTCAGAGTAAGAGAGCTCATCGTTTCGCATGGAGGAACACACCGCATATGCCATGCATATTCATCGTGACACACAACTAGCCCAAATCTGTTCAGACATAATTCTTACAGGAGACGAACAAATGGTAGTAAATATACAAGCTAAACCAGCATGCATGTGTGAACTGTTGACTTATCATAGAGCTGCAGTGAACAATTGCACCGAACGTAATGTGGTTGTTAGATGATAACACACCTCGGGATATATAACGTGAGTTGCGAGAGCGTCATCACACCATCGTAACGTGACAAACCAATTTTGTTCTTTTTGCAGTTATGCACGATAAAGGGTTATCTACCTTTGACATCTTCAATTCAATGCAATAAAGCGTACGAGATAGCTGAAGCTTGCAGTTGTACGTGTTGCCTTGTTCCACTCAGTGGCGCCCCCCGGACATTAGACGTCAAAACATGGAGCTCATTAGCAAACCAACATTCCAAACACGAAACAGACACACAGTAGTGTGCTCCGCCGCAATTACCCGCGTATCGATATGATGTTATTTTGACACTCCAACACACCACACACAAAGCAATATTTCTTTTTAGCGCTGGCTAAACTAACAATCTGTTGCATAAAGCGAGCTAATCCATTATCTATTGATGCGAATCAATACCAGACTTGCGAGGCACAAAATGTTGAATGTGCCCCCCCCCCCCTTCTGTAGTATTTTTTCCCCCTTTTTGCACTCCCTCGCTTACTCTTAAATCAAATTATTCTTCCATAGTGCTCCATTAGCTGAGCGAAGCTGGAAACATATGCCGAACAATTCTAACCTTGGTTGGAACAAAAGCAACAGAGCACACACTTTGCCAAGAAATACACACCGCGACCACCTTTTACGGGGGTTAGACGTTAGCCGGTTTTTACACACACGCGAGGCAAAAATCGGCCAACAAACAACAAATGCATGGACAGCACAAACCCGAACAGGCAAACATCAAAAGCGCGTAAAAAACCGTAAGCCTGAGTCAGCGACGAACGGTGCAACAGGGTCCCGCCGCTTCTGTGCACTACACCCTGGCCAGGAGCGACCGAGAAAGAGAGAGAGAGAAAGAGAGCGCGAGGTCCGAGCCGGTGAAAATCGAAAATACATTTCCCAAAACACGGACCGGACCGAAAACCCCATACACGCAGGGTGGGGCGCTCGGGGGAGGGGATCGGGAAATGAATGGGTGCTGTAAGGTGCTACATACATACACACAACGCACCATTCCCCCCCATCAACGACGAGCCCCGGGATACCCGGCCCTAATGGCGGGCGCGCAACTAACCCGGGTCCGGAGGAAGGAACCCCCTCCCCCGGGTACACACCCGTTATGCCGAAAAAACCCCACCGAGAACACGAACAGACGGCAGAAGGTGTCCCAAAAATAACATTCCAACACATATCGCGCACACCGGGGCGCGGTGGTGCGTTGCTGCTGCTGCTGCTGTTTTGTTGCCACTCTGGTGTGTTGCACAGGGCAGCGTGGTGGTGTGTTGTGCTGCTGCTTGCATAGCACCACGAATGCAACAAAAACACATCCCCACAACAACAACAACAACACTGAAACGCATCTGCAGCTGCAAAGCAAATGGATGAATTAAAAAGAAGAGCACACAAACTCCCCACGGCTCAAAGTTTGCGGCTTTGCAGTGCCGAAATCGACAAGTAGTACGGTACGCCATCGCCGTCCGATTCAGAAACAACATACTGGTGATGGAGAGTGTGCTGCCACGTTGCGGGCAAATGCAAATCTCTGCTACACACAGCAGCAGCAGTAGAAGAAGCAGGTTCAAATCGGTGGTTATGTTCTCATGCGAAACATATACCCCAATGCGGCAGTAGCGCGGCTTGTCTCTTTTGATGATTCAGATTGGGTGATGATGATACCGCCGCGTTCGGTCACACTCTGCATAATATATACTACTCCGCCGTTCCATCATGCTCTTACTGGTAGTTGACAATAGATTTTGTTTCTTCGATTATCGCCCACGAAAATGCTAAAAATTGTGCAAAAAATATTAATTAAACTTTACAAACAAATTATCAAACTAGCAACAAATATTTTCCAATATGAAATCTTCTTGCTTAGTGACACTACAACCTGCCACCTACAAGAGGTCTTGTGAGCTGCCATTATTCTGACTTTCCTTGGCTTAATTTGCCCGTAGCAGTAGTAGAGCTGGACAGTCACGTCCTGCAACCCGGACAAGGTTTTAGTACTAAAGTCTTGGCCGTGTGTGCAGCCCGAGTGCTCGTCACCACTAAACCACACACACTTGGTGGACGACCAAAAATTGGGTCAATTATCGATCTTACAGTTGGCTTCGCATTTGTACGCGGCCGTATAGTCAAACCCAATTGAGCGAAGCAAGAGACGTTTCCAAGTTTCCAAGGATTGCTGGACTAAGGTAAGAGATCATCTCTCACACACGCCTCTACACCAGCCACAACCCGCTTCCTTCCTCTACTCAGTTCGCAACCCAAGAGGCCTCGTTTCATGCCCAACACTACAGTATCATCGTGAGAAGTTCATTAGACACTGGGCTCCATGTTCGGTAGCTTCAAACCTTCCTCCCAATTCTTCCACCGCTAAAGACACGATGAAAATGGGAACGTTTGTAGCAGCTACACAAGGAGAGTTCTCGACCCAATCACCAAAACGGCCAACCAGAATGAAGAGAGTAAAGGAGGGAGGGGGGGAAACGTTGTCCCTCCACATCGTGGGGGTTCTAATTGGATTTCGAAGACTGGTTAAAGTTGGTTATGGAAGAGACCTGTTTGGTTGGGATGGGAAACTGGTGGTTGGCAGCAGGTGGTAGCAGTTGGTGCTGTTCGACCAAGCGCTACAAAAACGATTGCGTTAATTGTCACACAGGTGGCATATGTGTGCGGATTTCACTGGTTCGGAGTATTCATTTTGTTCGACCTAAAACCGAGAAAAGCCCCCCCCCCACACACAGTAGAGAGCCGAAGGAAATATGGCATAATTGTAATCCTGTTTACACAGTACCACCATTCCAGCAACCTTTACCGACCTGGCAAAGGTAGGCCCGGCCAGGCCTGGCTGCAGAACCAACCAGGACAATATTTGAAAAGGCTTCCTTCTGTTGCGCACATTTCCACACAACAGGGTTGTGACGCTGCAGCAAATGAAAACGAACAACAAAAATTAGACTTATGTGGTTGGGGTTTCGGGATGATTAAAAAAAATCCCATTGCATAATACGCGTCGTCGTTTAAAAAGCAATCGTCAGCGGTTCCCAGTGGCTCCATGATTTCACCAACAACAACATTGTACATTCATTCCATTGTTCAGGGTGCGATAAAAGGTAATCCTGCGAAAAGATAAATGCAGAACCATAATCATTCTACACAGAGGATATAGATACATTTCCATTTCTTATCGAATGATAAAGCGCTCACCCCCTAACAGCAGCACTACACGAGTGACAATACAATATTATCATCAACCGGTCTAACAAAAAGAGTATGTGTGAGAGAACACACAATAAAGCAACCCCTTTACCTGGTTGCTAATAAAGAAAAAACATAGCACACACACACACACACACAACAGCTTCTTATGTGCTCTTTTGCTCTCCCCTTTTCTCTTAAGCCGCAATCTCTATTATGCGCGCTGTGCAAGGAAGTAATTTCGAAAATTTAATTCAAACGGCCATAAACGGCCGAAGCAAGTTTTCGACCGTACACCCCTTTTCGGTGTAAACCATTTTCACGTGAATGTGAGATCATTCCGGCCCGGTGTGCGCGCGTATGTGTGTGTGTGTTTTAGCGTATTCTCTCACGCTCTCTCGCTCTCTCGCGTGCTCACAGTGCGTGACAGTGCGAGAGCGGTTAACCCGTTTGCTTCGGTGAAAGAAGACGAGCCCCATATACGACCATCTCACACCAACACACACCAGTAGCCGTATCGTCCAAGTAGGCAATATCGTCTCTTCCATTTCTGGAATTCCTATTGTAGTTACGGTTGCTTTGAAGCGAAACTAAAATCAGGCAGGCGCTGCTAAAAAAAAAACAAACATACTTTCCAAAATGTCAACCGTGGCCGAGAAGTGTTGAATTACCGTCGGTTTGCATTGTTCATTCTATGCGTACTCTACTGCACAAATTTTCGTTCGAAATTGTCCCGGAAACAAAGTGCATACACGATGAGGAGGGGAAGGAGGCGGAGGGGGGGGGAGTTAGGCGAAGCAAAGATGGTTACATTTTCGCAACGTTCACAAAATAAAACGTTGTCTTTACTGGCCCGCACGGCGCAGCGGTCTCGTTCTCGCATCCGTTTCCCTTCAATACTTGCTTCCTATTCTGGTTTAATCAACAATAAGATGATGATCAATTGAGCAAACGCGCGGTGGCTCAGTACGCGCGCACATGCACACACACACATACACGACACACAGTCAGTTCCGCGCAACCACCGAGCGACAAGGACGGAGAGCAGCGATACGGGAAAAAGAGCAGCGAGAAAAAAACCCGCATTGCGGTAAAACCGAACCCGCTGAGCGAGAGATACGCGAATTCGTGCACGCTCTCTCTCTCGCATGCAATCCTTCGCTCGTTCTCCCGTTCTCCATCGCACCCGAAACGTTGGGACAGCAGCGTTGAGAGTTGCGTGCTTTCTCGTCCTCAATGTCGCAATGGGGAATCATCAAGAGAAACCCTCTAAATTGCGCACGTACACGCACGCACGCCCACAGTGAAGGAGCACAGCGCTCAGCAGCCGATGATGCGAGATACGGCGGGCGGTGAGAAAATGTGTGTGTNCGATCCCCCCCCCCCCCCCCACCCATTTTTTCCCTTCTTCCTTTTCTTCCACCATCTCATTCCCATGCTGCCATGTTCATGTTCCTGGTACGGCACACTTGTCAAGTTTGCCACACCAAATGTGCCGCGGGGGAATCACAAAAGCAAATTGTAAAAGCGTATCATCGAACCCCGCGAGAACAAAATCTACAAACCCGTACGATATACTACCCTACCTTGCCTACCGCCCCCCTCCTCCCCACCCCACTCTATCCTACTCCACACACACACACATACACACACACACGCAATCCTAATTCTCGTATCATTAGCAGGCCGTTTTGTTTCTCTCGTACGAGGCAAACGTCTAACTAGCGAGTATAAACGGATGGGGAGTTCGATTGACTCACGAGTTGAATTGTGCGCAAAAAAGTGAGGTTAGCAAAGCACGCAAAGCCTCGGAACGATGATGATTCACAGGGGACGTATCATACGATGGATCGTTTCCCTTTTACTTTGTTACTATTGTACTATCGTGTGACAATCTTTCCCGGTACGAGCAAAACGTCGTCACACCACACACATCACCATCAATGCCACATGCACACAAAGTTTTGCACACACCAGGCACACATACACACACCCGAACACAAAACGTTTCACTGCGCGTAGATAGATGGCCGCCCCGGATACCATTTCCAGGAGGTTCGTTGTGCCATTATTCTGCAAACGGCCCCATTATGCCTGCCGCTACCTACTGGTGCACACACACACACCCCACCATCATCCATGAGATCACTTTTTCACATCTTCCAAAAAGTACCCCGTGTGACAGTTTTTGGTCCGTTACCTGTAGCTACTTTTTACAGCTGCTCATTATTGCAGTATCTGACGCTTCCGGCTTTGAATGTACCGTAGTGTGCACAGTGATACAGAAGACGATACAGTTTCCATCGTGTAATGGCGAGATTAAGCAAAAGCCTACTGTTTTCGGAAGAATTGATTTTGCTAACTGTTGGGCGTGAGGATGGTATGGGCACACCTCACTTCAGGCCCGATGTAAAATTCGCACAGTAAGCGCGATGGTGGCCGGATTTGCACTACACACTGATATCATCATCATGGCCTGCTGGGAAGGAGCAGCGGTAGAAGAAGGTGGAATTTCACTCACTTAGCGCCACCATTTGCTTTGCAAAAAAAAAAAAGGAAATCGCATAGGACGCCATTGAACTTCGGCAGTCTCGTACGGCGGTAGCGGTGGCCACACACCGCACACTGGACCGCATCCGGGTTCCGAAGGATTGATAAAAATTCGACGAACAGATGCGCGCACACACATGTATATACACACACACGCACACACCCGAAAGACAGAAAGGGAGTTTGGGAAACATGTAGTGTAGAATATTGCTGCTTGCGTATAATTACCATCTTTGCTGCTAAAAAGGGGTGCTTGGTGTCTGTGGCGCAAAAAAACTAGCTGACAGTGGCTGGCCTTTGGGTTGCTTTTGCACACTCTGAGCTGCTGTTGCTGCTGCTGCTGGTTCTTCCGTGTGGCGACGCTGGGCTGCGAACTCGACGACAACTGCTAACTACTGCGGCTTACAATTTACTGCTGCTGCCTCTGCTGCTGCTGAGCGAAATACCACGACTGCCGGACACTGCGCTCTCTCGCACGCTCTGCACTTACCGTGCTCGCTCGCTTGCTCTCGCGACCGCACAACACACCAAAAGACGCGCGCACACGAAACGAAACTGTTCGCTCTCGCTCTCACCTAGCGTTACCTCCCCTAATCGGCTCGCGTGTTGATGACGGCGGGTTCGTTTCTCCGCTTCGTGACGGTTGTTCGTTTTCTTTTCTTTGCTCTTTTTTTTTCTTTTTGGTGGTTTCGCCTTGCTCCTGCTCTTCGCAAATGCAACGCGGTGTTTTTGCTGTTACTTTACGCTGCCAAAGGCGATACGCACACCAATACACACCGTACAAACGCGCACGCACACCACAAGCACAACACACACACACACACACGCTCACGCAATGGTCGCTGCGAAACGGTACACACAACACCGACGGGTACGACAAACACGCCAATAAAACGCCGCACACACGGGGAAAACTACACCGGGCGGTGGATTAACAAATTTTCTTCGACGAATTCTTTACCAGCCGTAGTAACTATGGAGAAGCAGGAAGGTAAGAAAACAAAGCACAAACATTAAAAATTTGATGAATATACTCCTATTTTGTAGCTAAAATGACGCCCGTCGTTTTGTATCTCTTAATGCGCATATATAGTATGTTTCTGTTCCGTTTTTTTTTTTACCAATTTTAGCCCACCTGTTTACGCGAGGAAAGCAAAACAGCGATAAACAGGTGCGTAAAACTGAACTGTTTCGAGTATTGCGAATGGGATGGAAAATCTGTCAAGAGGTTTCCACCAGCAGTACAAATTGCATCAGAGGTACGAAACGACGCTTCGCGTCCGTCAGAGAAACAGCCAAGACTCACGACAAAACACGGGAAATGCTGTGTATTTAACAACTGTAACACCGGGGAACCGTGCGTTTTCCTCAGAACCGTTTTCCACGACGACTCAAATTCAACTGCTCTCGAAATGCTCAATCGCCTCGACAACTAGATCTAGCGGGCAGGGCAGAAATAAATCCGAACAGATCCCGAGTGTTCGCACTGCTCCTTGCTGTCAAACCCCATTTCCCAGCGTACCAAGCAAACGTTGTACGGGTGTGCGTGCTTGGTTGGCTGCCATGGCGATACGCCGTTGAGGGCAAAAGCTCGCTCGCCACGAGAACGCCGCAGTTTTTCTGCAAACTCTGCAGGATATACGCATACACGTGCAGCAAGCTGCGTTGCAAGCTTCGCCTACTACGAGCCTGTGTGTGTACGTTTGAAGCACGCTAGGGTAAAACAAGCGCGTTGCCAATGTTGAGAGAGTATGGGAGCGAGAAAACGGTCGTCGGAAAAAACTGGGTGGCAGCATAGCAGCGCCCGGCCAGGACGATGGAAGCTTTTCGCTCTCACGGGTCCGTTTGTCCCACTTGCTACTTGTGTGCGTACCGTGATGCCCCAGGAGCATACGATAGCGATGGGTTTCGCCTTCGTATTACTGCGCAGAAATGTCGCAATGCACACAAAAGTTCGCTTCCTTCTTTACATATTCGATAAAACAAACGCGTTTTTGGGGCTCGTCTCAGTTTCGCGTCGCTTCGCTATTGGGCGCCTCCATCTACGGTGTTCCCCTTTTCCCCCCTACCTTCCATTCCCGTGCTCCACACGGCCCTCCTGGTAACAGGCAAACATACCGATCCCACAAATCGGCGCACAAAAAAAAGAGTCCGAGTCCGAGTGGCCAAAGTTGCCAACCCATCCAACAACCGTGCCGGTCGTAACCAGCACACACACACACACACACGCATACACACGAACACGCAGGCAGCTTTCACCGAGCGCCTTAATAAACAGCATGCCATTCGCGCATTACTGGTGTGGCGCAGTTTGGTTATTTTCTTCATGGTCAGGTTGTGTCGCTGCTGTTGCTTTTATTGCGGCGAATTGTGCAGTGGGTGCAACCCACGCACACCAACACGCGCACGCACCGGGAACTGGGTGCTGGGTTTAATCATGACCCCCTTCCCCGTTTTGTTGTTCCCACAGCCCCGGGTCATCGTGTACGGGGTCAAAAAAAACAAAAAAATTGATGATGATGACCACCGGGAACACCTCTGCAGTAGCCGAAATGCACGTGTTATATCATTTTTGTTGTTGGATTTTTTTCTTCTGATTTTCTGGGGGTGAGTTTAATTGTCTTCTTCTTCTTCTTCTTCTTAAGCTCAACTTCTTTCCATTTCCCCGTTCATAAAAGCGCTTTTCGATAGTCGCTATCGCGCTGGCTGCACGTTGCACGCGTACGTGTTGTGCGTGTGCGTGACTGTGCGACGGGTATCTAGGCATTGCTGGGGTTTCACGTGTTTCGCCGAAGTGTTTGCGGTACAGCATTACGGTTGGATGCAGCACAATCGGCGTTTCATGGTCATCGCGCTTCATCCGGTTTCACTGCCGGCGTGGAACCACTTTGTGACCCGCTGGTGCGCAAACCATCACTCATCCCGAATTTACTGCAAAATCCGGTCATGCATTGTGCGTGTGTGGGTGTGGGTGTGTGTGGGTGCGTCACATGATAATGTGTAGTGTGTTGCATTTCTTGTGTGCCCTTTTTTATGAACCGCTCGGCGTAACCTCGCCGAAGGTGTGTCGGATAATTAGCAACGTCTTTGTAAATTTAATATAATATTTTTACAGTTTACGTTGTCCTACAAGTACTTTGTGTTTTTAAATTTCGCTAAACCTAAAATTGTTTCAATGCGTAATTTAATAACAATAGTTTTAAATTATAAATCACGCGTCGGCTTACAAATCGACAGCCAAAACGTAGCAGGCGGTGCGTTCGCCCATACGCTAAACGACGAACCCTTTCTTATGCTCGCAATCGGACAGATCAGGTGTCGTTGGATCGTACCGCTTCGATAACGACCCCTATCGGTGAAGCTCCAGTCTGAGTCTGCAATCAATTAGCTAATGGTGATAATGAGCCATATCGTGAGCCCATACCTCAGACACACACATAAACACTGACGTAACTGTGGCATCGTACAGCTAAAAACAAAATGAATGACTGACACCGGACCGAACACGGATCCGTACCAGATTTCGTACGATTTCGTATAGAATTAGTTTTATTAAGAATTATCATATTTGTTGCGTCACCTGACAAAGGGGAACGTTTTGTTGGGCAACTGTGGCCAATCGTTGTTGTAGTTGAGGTCGAAGGGAATGGCTTGCCATGCTGATAATCAATGCCCTTACGCGCTTGTTTGTTCCTACGATTGATGCACAATCGACGATAAAGGAAATCCACAAACTGACGGTTACTGTTTGGGGCAACGATTCAGTTGATTTTACACTTGAAAATATGATCTTTTGTATATTCTTTAAAAGCTTTTTAAACCACTTAGTTTCGGCAATTTCGTTTAGAAACACTGTCGTTGTCTTTGGTTTATAGATTTTTGCTCCATTTCAGATCTACTTTTCTACTGTTGTTTCATTTTATTTTGGGCTTTTAGTTTTCTTTAATTTCCAATCTGTTTTCTAGCCTTTGCTCTTCTAGAAATTAGTTTTCTGAACATAAATGTTTTATGATTATTTTCATTTATATTATTTTTTTAAGGCTGTTACATTTATAAGTGTATTCTATTGTTTTTTAATATTAATGCATATTATCTTTTCATTTTAAAATATTTTACCACATATTTTAGTATGGGAATGCGAATGTCTTTACTAGCAATTTTATTGTTTCTTTTTATTACTTTCAACGTTTTTTTTTAATTTTAAATTTAAAATAGATTCTAAAATGGTTTGTTTTTATTTTATTTTTTAGTTTTTTACCACACAGTTTATGAGTAAATAAAATAAGATCAATTGGTATTGAATGGATGTTATAAGTTTGTTTGATTTGGAGCTAACGTAATCACGTTATAGATGATCCTTACGCACCGGGCTGTCCGGTGTCATTCTAGTCACATGACCACCCGCTCGTTGCACGATCATGAGGTCATCGTACCGCAGGGAAGTGTACTATGAGCATACCTCATATCCCCACTTCTACTTATTGATATTCTACTTGAAACTGACACTTCAGTACCGAAGTTTATTTACCAATTGGAATAAATATTATTGACCTTCAAAAGCAACTGAAAAAGCAATATTGATCGTACAGCCGTTGTTCGTCCGTTGTCTATCTCTTCACTTCCGATGAGATTAGTGTGCTTATCAGCGTTTAAAAAGAAAATGATACACTTCACACTCACCGATAAGCTGTAAAGTGCATTTCACCTCACCACCCTTCGATGGTGTTGATTGACCAACGAATGCATTAATTGAAATAAAAAAAACGGGGCTTTCCGTTTCTTTTGGACCTGTTCGCACCTACTGCACGGTGAAGTGACCAACCGAGTCACTTTCCTTTTTATGGAACTTTTGTAGCAAACCCCTGCCAGATCATTCATTTTCGACGGTTGCCACAAACGAGCAGTAAGACCAATTTAGAAAAGAAAATCAACTTGTGTGTTTCAAAGGGAAAACTCTCTTTTATACAAAAAGTGCCATTCAAATTGTGATCTTTCTTTCCCGTATTCTTCGTAATTATTAAACAAAGCTTCTTCCTTTTGAAAAGGGAACGTAAGTATCATCTGATAATGGGTCGCGAACCATAATTGCTATTATCTTTATTACAGTCGTTTTTTTTTGTTTTGGTTCTCTAAACGGCTAAAGTATAATTGAACCGTACCCGATGCCCAAACGGTCGCCGGCCCATTTGGTGATGATATTAATATTTATGGTTGGAGTGGTCGTCCTGTACATTTCCCGGTAGGGATGTGCTGGGGGATCGGGAGGATGGATGAGGGCTCAGGCTATCGCCGAATCCTCGAGGGTGGGATGATTGGTAGAAGATCATTATCTGCCGTTTTCTGTGCGTTTCATTTCGTTGGAGTCGTTATCAAAGTTTTACACCGCCCTTAGCTACACATTGTGCCTTCTAATTAGAAACATCGCAAGGTTACACATTTTATAGCAAAACGATGAATTTTCGATCGTTAATTGATCACCGATATTTACCGGCGTGTTGGATAAATTTCACTCATTAAGAGCTTAAAAATGATGTGAAGTAAAAGTAACTGGCTAGCTTAAATTTTATTATCAAAAAGATAAAAGCGAAGACACACAACGGTAAACCATAATTCATACACTAAGTGACGCTAAGTCTAAGCAGGCTTTGCTCAAGGCCTACTACATATATAATGGCGTGCTTTCTCGTTTGTGTGTGTTTGGGGATACGGGGCAGCATTTAGCAGCAGTTGCTGCCCTGTCCTGCTCTACTGAAATCTCACAATTTATCGTCCTTTTTATTAGCCTCTCCAACACTACGCACACCGCTGCTAGGTTGTCGCCCTGCACCCCAAGACGCTACCGAGGCGAACCGGGTCTACGAACTGTTCTACAGGGCGTCGTTGGACACATGGCTTCGCTACATCTTTGCAGCATCTTTACACGCATCGCGCTGTGTGTACGCGTGCAGAGCAGGAGACCACACATCCACATGGGATGCTGCTGATGGTGAATGCGAGCGATACAAGCGAAAGAGCTGACAGATGCAAAACCGAGCGAGAGACCGGATTTGGTACGGATTTGGGACCGACTACTAAGAGAGTGGCTTCCGTGGCGCTTAGTCATCTTTGTCGGTTCGGTTCCGATACTCGGGGAAAAATCGGCAGCAGTTCTGCGGGCATTTAGCATGGGGGATTTTTTTTTCTTGTTGTTGTTGTTGTTACCGAGCAGCTTCCATCAACAACAATCCATCGGATTTAGGGGCTTGCATGTGTATTGCCGTGCGTGCGTGTGTGTGTGTGTGTTGGAGGATGAGAAATTCTCTGGAGCGACCAATGGGACCTTTTTTTGTTGTTGCCTTTGTTATTCATTACTCTGACTCTGACGTTTATACGCTAGAGTTAGAGAGTGGAACAAGTTTCCCCTTTCTTGTTGCCTTCCCTCTTTGCTTCCCCTTTCCATGGTAAGCGCGTAATAGTAATTGTTACAACCGAGCCACTGTACGGCGCGTGCCAGTGAACACTAAACGGAGATGGAACTACAAAAAAAAAACAACATCCCACTCTCTTGCTCACTTTGTGCGCTGCGCTTTTGCTCTCACTTCTCGCATCTCATCTCTCCGCGGTATGCCGCGGTTGCTTGGATCGACGTAGTCGCGTCGCGCGAGTTTCGAACATTGGTTGGACGCGCGCGCGACACCCAACCGGCTTTTCAACTGCTGCGTCCGTGGCCGATGCGTACACATCTGTGTGTGTTGGTGGCACCGAACCGGGCGTTCCGATTGGCGCAGCAGTACCTGCAATGCGAAAAATCGTCTCAACCACGCCGACACACACACACGCACACACACACATTCGGGCACATACATGTGGACAGAGTACTGCCAACGGGATCATCTTTTACTACAAGAGCCAATAGGTGCGTGAGGGCGGTAGAAGAAGTGGGGCAAGGACGGGCAGTACGACGGTACGGCGGTGAGGCTTTAATCGAAAAAAAAAAATAATAATAAAATAGGGAAACGATTTTTGACGCGGCAAACCGAAGCAAATCGGACGCCAACGCCTACACATATATATTCGCCGTGATTCGTAGAACGGTTTCCCCGGTTGTAGTTGGGTTTTTGTTTTGTTTTGTTGGTATTTTGTTCGGAACAGGTGGATGCTTTTCCAATGCAGATAACTCTGCGCCGTGACGCACACACGCACTAGTGCTGTAGTGCGGGCTCGCGCGCGCGTTCGTGTGTGCGTGCTTGAGCGAAGGTTTTTGGCGGGTGGATGATAATTTTATTGTCTTTCACACTTCGTGATGATTTATGTTTTGCACGTCGATGTGCGTGTGTGTGTGTCGGTTTTTTTTCTCTGTTGCTTCGTGGCAGCGCACACAGCTGTACAAGCCATGGCATGCTGATGCTGCATCGTACGTACACAGCGAAATGCGAGATGCCTGTGTTGGGGAAATAGTTTGTTTCCACAACGCTAATGACAGCAGATGACAGTAAACATTTCTCTCCTGTCAAGCGGATGTTACCGCAGCGACGGGTCGCATAATTGTCGCTTGTTTTCGTACCTGTTTGGTAATATAGTTGCCATCGCTTTACGGTGGTGGTGTGGCGTTTTTTTGTTTTTCCATGTTGGCGTGTTTATCATTCTACTCCCCGATAAGTGTTTCATTTCCTTCCCCATTACCTTGCTCACTTGCCCACTACTACCATGTGACCGTTATCATATCAGTCCCGTGCATCGAGGCATACGCAGGGTCGGAACGCATCTTATCATCGACCTGGCCGCGGGTATTGCTTGTTATCGGTTGTAAAATGTCTAGTCGTATCTACCATAAACGACACCCGACGACAGTGATCGATCAACGTTCGATCAAGGAAAGCGGAGCGACGATGCCCATATAATTGACCAATAAAAGATGCCACACACATGCCCCGGGTGTTTGATGGAGGCGCCCAGCAAACGAAGCAAAGCCTGCAACACTGCGATCCTGCAGTGTAAACGCGCGCAACAGGTCAAACGCGCGTGCATGCGGACGATGCTTCGTGTTGTGCATGCGTGTTGTAGGGGAAAAGCGAGCTTTCCCAGCGCCTCCTGAGATGAATTATCAAACCACCACACACGCTGTGTTTCCCTGTACCTCTTTGGCCCATAACATAAAAAAAAACAGAGTAGTTACAAATTGCTGACGCAAAATCCGTCCGGCTCAGGCGGGGAAAAAACGGTTGGCGTGATAACCTTATTTTAGATTCCAGGGTAAGGCACGCTCAATGACATACATATACACGCACAGTTTGCATCCGTGTGTACCGTACCGTACACACCGCGTACCAGTGTGCGGTATGGTCTCACCTTCTCACCTCCCATCTAAGCATCCACCCCACCCCCCTCCCCCTCCTTCCCTCCACCAAGTGGCCAGTCTTCGGACAGGGTCGGAAAACAGCACACCACCAACCAGCTAACAAAAACACCCCAACCGAGATTCGCCATCGCTGAACTCTGTTGACCAGAAAGCTTAGCAGCTCGTCTCGGGGTTTCTCTCCAATATGGTGAGCAGTGCTTAATCGGAGCTGGTTGCGAATAATGAGCGAGCCTTCTTCCGGTGGACGGCCCCCGATGTAAACAATGCTCAACGCGGGTGCGCCTCGGCACACACGTGCACACGCACAAAATCATGCAACGCATTCGATGGGAGAAAGCTTTCACTTGTGTAATGTAAATTTTGCACTCTTTTTATAATGTCTTATTTAGTTTATGTCCGTGTTGTATTAAAATAGCTTTTATTTTAATTTATTAATGTGGAAAATTTAAATGGACCGCTTTGTGGATTTTTCCTTACCTTCCAAATGGCGTTTCGTTTAAAACTAACATCGTAAACCTGAAACTTTTAAAAATATTATGAAATAAGATACTTTAAACTTGTAAGTGACGAACTGAAAAAATAAAACGACAAAATAGAGAACGTGTATAAAACATTTTTTTCAAAATACTGACAATTATAACACTATAATATTTTTTTTATAAATCTCGTTAAAAACCAGAAAATGATGTTGTAAAGAGCATCTGAAAGAAAACATCAAGCAAATAAGTCCAAAAGTTTTCCGCATGAGAATACGTTTATCTTTTAGGCTGCAGCTTGATTGTTATATTATTATATTGTTTTTCATTTTTGATCATTATCACAATCTGAACTTAAAATAAAATTCATAGTTTTTTAATAAAACTCAGCTCTTCAGCAGGTACCGCTATATTAAAATGCCTGAATGTGACAGATTGTTTATCTTTTATTTCGAGAAAACAGTTGTTCAACAATGCAATTCATATTTATTTCATACTCTTTGCTTGATTTAAAAAACCAGTCTGCCTTACTCTTTAAAATCTAACTAACCATATATTACATTTATTACGAAAGGGTTACGTACATATTAGGTTTGCGGATGTATATTGTAGGAAGTTCAATGGTTAGATGCTCTTATTATTAAGTTTGTTTCTTAATCTGTCTGATAATTGAGAAATATCACGAAATTGTTGCTGGTTGTGAATAACGCGATGTTTAAGACGTGTATCGCCTGCGATATTCTGTATTATGTTGGGTATTTATCCTTTGAATGCATTGCTGAGCTTATTTTACTAAGCCAAATGACTTACAAAAACTGCTCTAGATAACGTGCCATAAAAAAACTAATCTAGTGCAGTTCTTTTTGTTGACGTCCGTGAAATATTTCATGAAATAATCGCTAATGATGGTTTCATTTTGTATTTGTTTATTCGTTTTTAATGGTAATTTACTCCTATTTAAATTAAAGAAGTACCTTTACAGCATAATAAATAGCATGATAAATTGAACAAATCATAAGTTAAATAATTGAAATACTAAAAGAAAAACAAAAAAAAACGTTCTAATTAATAAAACAAAAGAGAAAAGAGAGAAAGAAACATATATTTACGTAACACAAAGCCACTTTAATGTGGTTGTCGAATGCATTAAAGCAATACCTGCATACGACTGTCATACACACTGGCTCAAACCATCATCATCATCATCATCATCATCATGATCATCCAGCTGCCTCGCCGCAATGAAGCAGACGCGCTACCTATCGTCGGCCAATCGTTGAGCAAATCAAAAACACCTATCCTAACCTTGACGATGACAAGGATCAAGTGCAGGCCGCCGTCGGCCGGTGCGTGCGGTGACGGTGGCCAGGGGTGGTACCCGGCCTTAATTTGATTAGTTTTGCCCCTAAACGGGGCCAACAAAACACCCATCGTGCAGCAGCAGCAGCAGAACGGCACGTAACATTACCAAACCCTCTAGCGTCCGTTTCTTCAGACCCATCCTGAATCCCGGGTTCGACCGGGGTAGGTCGGCACATTGGGCAAACCTAGTCCGCGCCAGTCCGGGGCGTATTGCAGCAGACGTGACGCTACCATATTGCGGGAAACTTTGCGGGAAAATGCAGAGCACCCGGAGCGCGTGCGGAGACGACGCACCCGAACGTTGGTGATGGTGGTAACCGTATTCCCGGTTTGGGGCAGGCGCGTAACGGCGTATTGGCGTATTGGGCTAGTAATGCGCCCGTTCATGCATTCCTTGGCAGAAGGATACGGCGTCAGAGATGTTGTCAATGCAGCAGTGTTATGCGGTAGTGGCCTTCCGATGCCTTCGTAATGCTGCGGCAACAAGCAAAAAGCAAAGGGAACCATTGCCGTTCCGTTCCGGTCGCTTCGGTATTTGCTTTTATTCCAACCGTTCGTTTTTTTTTTTTTTTGTTCCCCTACCACGAGTTATCGAGTTGTCCTATTCTAGTCATGGAGGATTTTATTCGTGACGTGACTCTTCAGCTGGAAAATCCTCGTGAGAAATGCGAGGCACCGAGCTATTTGCTTGACGCGTTCGATTCGCGTTGCCTGGACCGAACACCAATGTCCACGGAGGACATCGCGTGGACGTCACGCTCACGCCGTGGTGGAGGCTGCTGCCGGCCGTGTGGCACTATTTTTAGCGCAGCTCTGCGTTACTCAGCCGCACCGGGGACCAAGGTGGCAAAAACATGGTGGATGCAGCAAAAGACGCCAAGCAAAACAAACAGTTTCATCCCGTGTGGCTCTAAGGAACGGGCGCTCCTAGTTGTGGGTATACGTTTTTTGGTGTGTGTCCTTTCTTTCCTCCATTGTTGGCACACACAACGTTGAACGGGAGCAACCCAGCAAAAGCCATTACCGGACGCTAGGGCGCCATCGGGTTTTGTGCGCATTCTGGTGCGCTAACGGAAGCATTGGCGTAATGTGCTGCAAATGAAAAAGAAAACGAGAAGAGAGAAGCAAAACAAAGAAGAAAAAAAAAAGGAACGAGCTACCGCTATGCTGTCGACGTCATGCGCATTTTAGGTGCCGTTTCGGGTATGTGTTAGGCACCGACGCAATACTCCGGAAGCTTTTTTTTTTTTCGCAGGGAGCAAAATGCGATATTTTCTCCAGTGGCGTACTTGTTGATTGTATGGGCATTGTATCAGCAAAGCACGTCATTGCGAAAAGGCAAAACGGGAAGACCGCGGTCGAGAAGGAGAAAGCGTTGTGCGTCAGGACGCGAGCAATGAGGCTAATGTAGAGAAGCCGAGGGAGTGAGAGTTTACGCTGGAGAGTGAGCGTGTACGTTGGGAGTTATAAGAGCGAAGAATTGTACCCTTCTTGGTGGGGGAACCCGGGAAGGTAAACCCCCTGAGATGGGTGGTGGGAAGCTCAGTAAAGTAATTCGGGCCCACCAGCACACGAGTCTACTGCATACGAATGTGGCCTGGCAGTTGTTGGCCATGTTTGCCAACGGTGCCTGCACTGCAACGCGCCACACACAAACCGGGAATGGCGTACAGACGCGTTGCGGCATTTATGCTGCGTTTGGTCTGCTCCGCACCAAAAAAAAAAAAACACGACGCAATCGAACGCGACCTCGAACGGGTGTATCGCCACAATGTTCCACCCTCTGGGTGCGCAGCTAATCCGCTGCGTTCCACCGAGACAATAGCGGCGCACCTAGCAAGTGGGAAGTAAACTTTCTTCCAAGGTTCCTAGTCGATTTATGGTCTGGTCGGGCCTGGCGTCAACGGTGCGCGGTGATCGCATTACTCCGTTAAGGAGCAGACACCCGAGAACACCCACGGAATGACAACCACGGACGGGCTCGACCGTTACTGCTGCAATGCTGTGGCAATTTTGCGCAATCGAAGCCATACGTTGCAGCCGGTTGGATGTTAATAAAATTATCCTACCGACCGTCGTACCCCGTTTGGGGCCGGCTGTACCTTCGGTACTGCCTATCAACCTGTCGTTGGTGTGCAGGTGTTGCGGGCGATGATTTGTGTGCAGAACAAATTTAATTTTTTCATTTAATTAATGTAGCGGTACCAAATTAGATTACGATTGTAACACCCAGGATGCGTTTGGCGAAAATAAGTCATTGGACGTTTTTAATCTTTTTCAATGGAAAGAAATTCAATTAAAAAAAAACGACAATAATATGAATGTTTAAAATGATACTAAATACATATTATTCGTCACATTAACATTTCTGCCCATTAATTATTAAAATTGCAAACAAACATGATTCAATAAAGAGTGTGCTCTTTTAATAACTAATATCGATACATCCGTTGATCGTGTTATCCTCTACCATTGCTAAAAATCATGCAGATAACAATTGCTTGTGCTTTATTGTGAAAGTAATTGGTGTACAAATCAATTCCATTTATGCAACACGTGGTGATTTGCTGTTGGATGAGCATTTAAATTTTCGAACTCGATTACAGCACGCATTTTCGAAACTATATGCACCGCGATTCGTCGAACGGCAGTGTTTGACTGCACGTTATAAACACACCCCTACCAGAATGGATTTTTTGACAGCAAGCAAAAGTAAAACCTTTTTATTTGTGATGCCAAGGTCCGAAGCAAACAACAACAAAGCACTACAGTCGGGCCGAATATTGATTTTTCCACTGCAAGGCAAATGCTAAAATGCATTCCGATAGTGTTTACCGGCTCGTTGACGAGCTGGTCGAATCGATCGGGCAACAGTTTTGTGCGCGGGTGGACGTAAAGACGGTAAAAAAGTGTAAATCACGAGCATTTGGAATACTGCTCGGCAAACCAGATGCACTCTACGGTGATCAACCTGTCTGTGTGGCGGAATGTACACCGTCTGATCCGCTGGCAATGCTGGAATGTCATCACTTTGAGATGCAAATAACATCACGGTACAGATATCAAATGATGCGATGCGAACGATTCGGTCGGTTGTTGGAGCAGATCCGCACGCTCCAATCGGATGAGTGTTCCGAGCTGCACGATACGGAACGTGCGTTGTTACAGTTTTTGCTGTCTTTGAAAAATTCCACTACCGATTGCAGTGACATCCTTGCGGAGGTAAGCTTGCGACGTTGTGGGAAGCTTGATGCAATAGCAATGACCTACGTAATCCATTTTACAGACACCATTTTTCGGCCACAGTAAGATGCCGGCCGCACGGTACGGACCTTACCCGATCTTCCGTCCCGAAGACTTTCGCATGGATGAGCGATTGCTAACCGGATGTTACGATCAGAAGGCCAATCCATACCTGTTTCGGGCTACGCATGATATCTTTACCACAAATATTGCTAGCATAATTGCCACCGAAGCTGAACGGAAGGATCCGCTTCCGGCGGAGTGTTCCTATTTTAGCGACCAAATGGCTAGTCTGGGCCAATACCAGGGTCCGTTCCGGTTCAATCTGCTTAGAGCGATCCGACAGACTACCGTTGAACCTTACGAGCTGTTTACAACTTTCGAAATTGTTCCTGTCTGCAAGCGGGAGAAAGGGATAGCAGAGGAATCGTTAATTTTCGGCATGAACTGGGAAAACCTCGGCCAACGGTACATACCGGGCGAGAGACCGTTTGCTTCCGAATGTCCCGGTGCACTGTTTCGCTTTAATGCTGCCCAAGAAAATGCCCTTGGGCATAAGCTTCCAGAGGTGAAAGTTGTCTCCCGGTTAAGTTTTATACGCGATATTAAGTTTCTCATCAGTAAGTGACGATTTAGGGCGATGGTTTAATGGAATAATAATTGAATACTTTTCATACCCTTCCAGCTGGCGTCAGTTCTAGCCTGTTTCAGTTCGATGAGAGTAATCGTTTTCGGGCGCTTCCCAATATTACTATTGAAGATGTAAAAATCGAATCGATCCAGTCGTTTATCGATCATGCGCTAGTGATCGGTACCTGCTTCCGGCGGTTGCTGATGATGACGCGCAAAAATCCCTTCACGCTCGAGCTCATCATGGAGGGCTTTGTGTTTAAGGCATTCTGCGAAAGTGTGGAAAATTTCCTGTGCTGTTACCGTGTGCTCGTTTACAGCTACGCGGGTGAATCGTTGCTGCAGCTGCTGCAAATGCTTTCACCGGCGAACGAACAGCTGCTCGCGATGGCTAAGCTGTGCAGCCTTCATCCGGGCAACGAAAGTGATCGTGAGTTTCCGACCGGTTCGCTACTGCTCGACCATTTGTACCGTGAGCTGATCCAGGTTACGCAGCCGAGTGTAAGCGTGTTCCTGCTGGCTACACTGCGGCGCTGCTGTCTCGAGTATTTTGCCATCTTTCAGCGATGGTTATTTCACGGCCAGCTGCACGATCCGTCCGGCGAGCTGTTTGTGTTCTTCGTCGATCACTACCGTTCGAACACGAAGCATTTCTTTGACAAGGCGTACTTTATCCGGCGAAAGAGTGTGCCCGGCTTTCTTAAGGGGTATGACGAGGACATTCTGCTGTGCGGAAAATACGTCATGCTGCTAAGAGCTTTCCGACCGTTGGTAAGTTTGTAACAAAAAATCTATTAGGAGGTTTTTTTATTTAATGGCTATTCTAAAACTAGTTAGTTTTGGACCCATAAAAACACGATTACACCAAAACTAATAACAACAAATATTTTTTTTTTAGCATCCCTTATTCACCCTACGTCATCCGGAGTTGAACGTTTGTTTGTCGTTTGACGAAATCTCAAAACTACGCAGGAAATGGTTGCGCTACGTTGCACAAGCGCGGCAACTCTGCGGACCAGCCGTTTCCGTACGCGAGCTGTACGAAACGAAACAGAACGAGCGGGTCGAATTTTATCGCCTGGTCGAGGAAAACTTCCGCATCTACATGGACCAGTGGCGGGTGGAGCAGGAAACGGAAGCGCAGGAACAGAAGCGACGCAAGCAGAAGCAGATGGAAGATTTATTGGATCAGCTGAACGAGATCCGCGAGAACAAGCTCATGGCTAAGCGGAAAGAATTGCAAGAAGAGTTGCAGCTAGAGCAGGATCGGCTCGAAATGGAAAATAAGCAACTGTTGCGCGAAAACCTCGAACTGACGGATCGTGTAAAGAAGTACACGGCACTAAACACCATGATGGACGCTAAGCTGGATGGATTGCAAACGGCCACGGTGGAGTTGAGCATCGTGCCCGTGGTTACGATCACTGCGGACGGTACGGATGGAGCGAGCGAAGAGCCACCGTTTCAGAGCTGTCGTGAAAGCCGTGCCAGTACGGCAAGTGTTTCCATCTATGAGGACGCTCAGAAATCTCCATCGCTCAGTGTAGATTCTTCCCCGTACGGAGCGGACAGTACGAGCAGCTGCAGTTCGGCTGCCAAGGGTGATCTTTCAACTTCCGGAGCGGAAGATCCCGACTGTACGGTGGTGGAGGGACCAATAGTTCCAAAGCTTGACCCAGCGTCAACAATGCTGGAGAGTGACCGGATTAATTCTAACCTTCCAACGGAAGAGATTGCAGTGAGCGAAGGTGAACGAAACCGGGCGAAAGTGATGGGATCAACTGTTGGAGTGTACCTGAAGGAGGATCACACGAACGCTAACGTCGAGCAGCTTGTAGTAGCGACGGCAAGTGCTGGATTGCGCAAGCTAACCGAGGCACAACGCAACAAACTGAAAATACTGTCGCAAGAGTTCGAAATCGCCCAACCCGAGGACGCAACCGGGATGGATGTTAATTGTAACCGAATGGCAGAACGGCGCAAAAATCGGGAACGCATTCTGATCAGCGATTACACGAGCCGGGAAGAAAAAAGCTCTGTGCCGTTGGCCGGCGATAGTGCTGGGCAAGAGTTGTCGGAACTGCAGAAGAATCGGCGCAAGATTATGAGCCAGGAGTATAATTTGCTTACCGATAATGCCGTACCGGATGGAGCGACAAGTCGCGAACAGCATCCGAAGAAGCCCACGATGTACTTGAACCTTGATTCGGACCGCGCTAGAAACCGTCGGCGAATATTAGAGTCGGAATTTAATATCGCGACGGGTGTGGAAAACTTTCCCGCCTCACCAATGTCGGTCGACAGCGATACGGTCGATGAATCGACGAGTCCTTCGGTGAACGCAGGACCGGAGCACGAATCGCCGCAGGATGTTAATGCAAATCCTGTCACGCTGAAAGGGAACGGGCTGAAGCTGGACGTGCTGGCAGCGGCTGATGCTGCCGAAAGGTTTGCTATTGAAAGGCGCTTCGGAATACCGGACACGGCTGCGCTAGCACTGGCAACACCGGCCAGCGCGATGAAAGTGACCGGTGAAGCGGACGATGGTGTTGATGGTGGGTTTGATTTTACCAGGGCGAAAGCATTGGAAAGAAGGGAAGGATCGAGCGCTTGTAATAGTTTGGTTCCGGCTTTGGCGTTGAATAGGACGCAAGAGGACACACAAGTNCTGGCAGCGGCTGATGCTGCCGAAAGGTTTGCTATTGAAAGGCGCTTCGGAATACCGGACACGGCTGCGCTAGCACTGGCAACACCGGCCAGCGCGATGAAAGTGACCGGTGAAGCGGACGATGGTGTTGATGGTGGGTTTGATTTTACCAGGGCGAAAGCATTGGAAAGAAGGGAAGGATCGAGCGCTTGTAATAGTTTGGTTCCGGCTTTGGCGTTGAATAGGACGCAAGAGGACACACAAGTTGAGGAGGAAGATGACGATGAAATTTACCGTGAATTTGTCCAGGCGATGAAGAAACAATGTGTCAACTTTTGTCGCTTAGCGATACCACCTTCCTCGGAGGAGTCCGAACCGGAGAGGATTTCCGAGTCCGCAGCGCAGGAAAACGAACTAAACAGCGTGGACGTGCTTACCATTACGCGCTTCCTGCAGTACTCGTTGGTAATACCGCTGAAAGCCCACATGGAAATAGTGAACAATGAGATATTGAAGATGTATCTGTACGATCTGGATATATTGGGACACTTTGAAAGTCTCCGAAACTACTTCCTGCTGATGGATGGTGAGTTTTCGACCCACATCTGTGACAATTTGTTTAACCGGTTGGAAACGGTACGAACGCCTGAGGAGCTACTTAACTACCAGACGTTACACTCGATACTGGACGGTGCACTGTACTCGAGCAATGCCGGAACCGATCAGAACGCGAATCGACTCTCATTTATAGTGTGCCAGGTGCCGGAAAAGTTTGATCTCTACTCGCCCAACGTGTTTAGCATGCTAAATCTAAGCTATCGCGTCGAGTGGCCCCTTAACTTGATCTTCTCGATGGAAACGATCGAGCAGTACACGAACGTGTTCAAGTATCTGGTGAAGGTGCGCCGCGTAAGCTACGTGCTGGAGGATTCCTTTCAGCTGCTGAAGGAAGCTAGCAAGCGGTTGGGTAAACCTTTGCTCCACTCGCCACAATACGCACGAGTTCAGCTCATCCGGCACAAACTGTCCCATCTGGTGAACGCGCTGAAGAACTACATCACGAGCAGTGCGCTGCACGCATCCTGGGAAGCGTTCCGCGAGGATCTGCAAGATTCTACCGAAACGATGGAAGATCTGTTCCGAAAGCACCGTACCTATCTGAAGCGGGTAATCTTTCTCTGCCTGCTAAACAGGCGGAGCATCGAGTTTTACAACAACATCGAGCAGATCTTTCGCGTCGTGCTTCGGTTCTATCGCCATCTGCGTTCGAAGGAGTGGAGGTTGCAGGAACCACCGGCAGTAGATACAAGCGGCATGCAGCAGTACTACGTACATCCGCGCTACCGACAGATTCTGGACGACGAGCTGGACTTTGAGAAGCTGATCAAGTACACCATCTTCCTGGGGAACAAGATGTACGATCATGGGTACCAGAAAGAAATATCCGAGTTCCTGCATGTTATCAATATCAATGGTTATTACGATGATGTGAAGCATGTCGTTAGTTGTTAATTGTTGCAACCCACTCCAGCAACTGCGTGTCAAATCGAGATCGATAGTGTTATTTAGAAGGA
>STHB01000010.1:8709672-8780489 GCA_018908115.1 Anopheles rivulorum
GCCCATCAGCTAGCGTACACTGACAACTGGATCACATCCTAGTGTGCTAGCTGCACGCTTACTCACTGTTATTATTCTAGTCTTGGATCGAAACATCAAAATAAACTTGCAGACTCCGTCGTCCCGGTCCGTCCGCCTGTCGACCGTGTCTCCCGCCCGGTGTGCCGCTGAAAGACACCAGCATTTTGACTAATTTTAGCATCCGGGCCAGCCGGTTGGAAAAACTGTTTATTTTCGTGGTTCACAGTCGTGGACCGGCATTGCCACGGCTATTTTCACGGCCTCCGGGTGCGTACCGTGCATTCAGCTCCAGGCCGACAAAGGCCGCTACCATGGAAGCCGCCTGGTCGGCATCCACGTGAACGACCTCAGTGTCGTTGCTTGGGCGAAGGGCCACCCGGTCATAACCTGTGCGATCTTTGTCACGAAGCGGTTGAAAGGTAGTCCTTCGGAAGCCGTTCAACCCTTCGCATCGCACCTTTCCTGAATGACGCGCTCAATGTCAATGTGATGTCGCGCATTACTCACGCGACGTGACGTGTGTCGCGCTTGCTAAATATGGCCCCATCGTACGACTTCTCCGGTACTTCCGGTCCGTACCTGTGCGCTAACACACACACACAAAGGAGGACACGTTCCGATTGACAAGGAAAAACCCGTTTACTTGAACGAGCTCGCTTCCAGGAAGGAAGAGTGTTTAACCGGACACACCGAACCACCCACCAGTTTGGAGCAAGCTCAAAGAGAAAAAGGAAACTGCTGCTCGAGGCTCCACCCGATTTTGCTTCCGGTCGGAGCCATTTTTTCCATCCCTTCTCCAGAAACGCCTCAGAGTGAAGCGATTCAAAAAGGCCTGCACCAACTAGCCATTGCGCAAACACACCTTCACAATTAATCGCTTCACTACATACACATGCACATGGGCCCGGTTATGCGCGCAGAAACCATTTGCGGTCTGATATCGTATATCGTAGACAAAATGGAGCAATTCCGGTTTTCCCCCCCACAGAGGCCAGTGTGGAAAAATGCAGGAAGTAACCGGATGGGCCGTAAATTCACACCCGAGCGTGTTTTCCACGCTGTGGATGTACGGTTTATGGAGCTGAAATGGAAAGGTTTGCTCGCTTCTTTCTTTCCGGTGTGTGGAGTGGAGTTGCTTTCCGATAAGTGTTGAGGAGAAAGGATTATAATGTGTGCTGAATGGAACATCGAGACATATTAGACGACTTTTTAGACAGAGATTATTGGAGCGATATTATTTATTCACTAACAAGTTACTATTTAAAGCATCTGCAAATACATGCTCTTGAAACGATAGGAATGAAAAGAAGTGGTACGTTTGGGTAAGAAGTGGTAAGAACTTTCGCAAATACTGTTCTAATTGAACGCCTTATAGGCACTGAAAAGTCTAATCCAGCTGGTGTATTAAATGTTTCTTTCCGGTGGTGTCCATTTTATTTTACAATTTCATCATGATATATCGGATATTTTCTCTTCAGTTGAACACTTATCTTGTAGGTGAACCAAAAGGCATCATACAGTAGATTATTGTTAATGTTCATCTCTCTAGACGAGATTGAGAATATTTTTGTGGGAAGTTCAAACTTAAAAAAGTAGAAATCTTTAAGAAAAACTGTCTTCATTCTAAGAGGAAAGAGTCATTGATGCTTTCTTTCTGACTGAAGTTCCTGTACGGGATGTTAGAGCAATATATAATATCGCTCAAAATAACTCTAGGAATTCAATACTAAATTGTCTTTCAGGTCATGCTTTTTTAAGAGCATAGTTATCTGTCATGGTGGAGATAGGCGATGACCATTTTGTTATTCCATTTTAATTGTAATTTTAAATATATTATCTTAATATTGTACCAAATAAGATAAAAGTTCCAATAAACCATTCAAGTTTTGCTATAAGCTGTTATAAAAAGTGCTTAGCAACATTTTGAAAACAGTGCAACAAATCTGTACCTTTCTCTTATATAAAATTATTTTCAATCTGGTTTTATCGACAAATGGTCGACGCAACGGCAACGTATTAGACTAGTCAGATTCACGGCAGACATGTAAAAAGAAAGACACCGGACAACCTAGTCTTTATGTACTTATTAGGCACTCTACGTGGGTAGATTGAGTTGTGAACACTCAGTGATGTCTTGCACTACAATGAGAGATATATAGATAGAGAGAAAGATAAAGAGAGAGAGAGAGAGAGAGAGAGAGAGAGAGAGAGAGAGAGATCTCGTCATAGCCGGAGTGCATACATTTCAATATCTTGTTAATTATAGCAATTAATTCCGCAATGCAAATAAGCGTACAGCAACAATGTTTTACACCGGTTTGATTTAAAAGCTACACCGTTTTATTCTGCGAATCGACTAGTATATTCCACATCTTATATTTCCTTCCAGCAAAACCATCGGAAGGGAGCAGCAGATGGGATGTAACTGTGTGAGGCCTATAGTAGTATGCAAATGGCAACATTAATGGCGCCTCGATGCAGCTAATGCCAGTCCAGTGATCTCGTGCATTATTTATCACCTGAAAAGTTTATCTAATCGTTGGAGGTTTGTCTTTCCCCCATCTGGCATCGCCCGTTTGTCGATGGCAATGGGGATAAAAACAATTTTATTGAGTTATTCAAACGATGTTTTAGCAAATTTTATTACTATTGGAGGTGCCTCCAATGATTGAGGATGATGGAACAAAAACTTCTCCCTATCGTGTACTGGTGCACTTGCGATCGTGATAGATTACACTTTTTTATTTTTGCTTTTCCTCCATTTAATTCTCATCTGCTCCGTGAGTTTGTACGATCACAAACCACTCACAAAACGGCAACTAAAAGTAGTAAAGAACGCTACTCGGATGAAGGCAGGCACCACATGGATCCCCCTGCTGGACGAATGCAAATCATCGCAAACCGCTTAATTAAATGGTAATGCAGTCTCCATCGGCCTGTTTTTCTTCTCCCCTTCCACCTCTCCCCCCCTCCCCCCAATGACGTCATGGTGCTTTTTCATCCGTAGCTCCCGGGCGCAATGTGTGTGATCTCTGTGCGATATTTAACGATCGGGGCAAGTCAAACGCCACTGCCCTCCAAATGATCGCTTATTATACAAACACTTGGTTGCAGCCTCAGCCCCGTACATCGGCACACCGGCAACAGATCGCACCGATACTGTGTTGTCCGATACGGCAAATGGTGGCAAACCCGTCGACCAATGGACACGTGGTGCACCGCAGCGGGCGCGCTCGAAAACTTTAAACGCCGGCCCGAGTGGCCAGCATGAAACCGTCAGGAATGTGCTGGTAATTAAATGAACTACACTTGCTTGAACATTTTGCCGTTGCTGTTTGACGGGTTGTGTTTTTAGATGAGCTTGGGAAATTGGGATGATGAGAAGATTGCATAGGTGATGCAGCTGAGCGTCGGCTATTTTCACGCCTCGAAACATTTTGCTATTTCGCACTTTACGTTCGACGCGTTTACGCGTTTGATTGCTATATTAGGCGTGTTTTTCTTGCATTAAGTGGTTGCGAAGAGGGAGAGAATGATGATTGTAGCACCACTTATTACAGCATGTAAAAACAATGCTGTTAACAAACTTCTGGTTGATTGTCAGTTTTATTTTCAAGTGACAAACATTTGGTATTGATTGAACTGGGTTCGATAAAGTAGAATTATTTAAAAGACATATTTATCAAATAATAAATAAATAAATAATACTTATATGTGCAAATTTTCACAACTTCAAGTAGTATTGTCAAAAAATCAAAATAAAGTAATACTCATAAAATATTTTAAGTTCATGGAAAATATTGTTATTTACAACAAATTTCAAAAAAAAAAGTAAAACAATCAAAAATAAAAAAATACATGAAAACATACATAAGTTAAAACTATCTGTCCATAACACGAAGCAAAAGTTTCATAAGAAAGTTACAGTTGAGATAAACATAATGTGCATAATGTGCAACTTAACAGCTCCAAACCGAATAAAATAAACAATTTTAAAATGAACTTAATAATAACAGAAATAACAATGGAAATAACAACGAAAAATTAAGTAACAATGAAAACCGAACACCAAATATATTAATCAGCAATTAAAATATAGTGAACTATAAAAAAAGACAATTCCAATAATGAATTGTAAATGAAATATATAAGAAAATAAGGCAATAAAAAGGACAAGGAGGAAAGGATAAAAGGATTAAAAATTATAAAGTTAATTAATGAATAAATAAAAGGAATAATGACAGTTCATATTATAAAGAAATATATTTATGAACAGCAAGAAGCTATGTATAAGTAAGGCTAAAAAGATACCATTTAGGAAACATATGAATAGTAGATTGTAATTATACTTGACAAGTAGTTTGTATTTAATAAATCACAGTTGAAAATCAGTTAACATAAACCTTACCTAATAGATAAAAAAACGATTAACATATAAATAAACTAATTCATCAAAATAAACAAAATTTAAATAATAAAGCAAAAACAACGTTAAACTACACTATTTAACTAAATTACTCTACCAACCCCCAAAATTCCTGCTTTTCCTTCGTTAAAAAGATTAATTTTCAGTCATTTTTATGGTTGCTCAGTTCGCCTAGACACGAGACATCTATGCCGGTGCGTGAAGCGAATCAGTTCGCCCAAACCCAGTGTTTTGAACATTTCGCTTTGCTAATAGCAACTGGCAATCCGAGTGTGTCGTTTGCGATTCGCACATTTCATCGCCTATCTGTTCGATATTTCGATTGAAAATCTATTCCCATTTTAGCCTATTGCCATCGAAAAACACGTGCGAATCGCTCGCTTCCAAATCTTACGCGTAGATCGTCCAGCGCAGATAAAGTGGATGGATTCACGGCTTTAATGAGTCTGAACTCGTTTCAAGTATTAATTAGAGTAGGGAAGAAACAAAAAACACATTCCAAAAGCTTAAAGTTTAACCACTTTTGGCGCACCTGTTCACGGCACACGCAAACGAACACGCACGAGCATCACAACTTTACGAGCTTTGTCACTTTTGTTGTGCAATTGTGACAGAGAAATGTGTCTGCCTTTTGTTTTAATTAATGAAACAATCATCTATCAAATCAATTTTCTCAACCCCCTGTATGTATGAGATTTTTTTTTGCTGTCCTGTGTCTGCTTGTTTGGTCGCTCCATTTCACACATCACTAAATGCTGAGCCAAGTCCTCGCGAATCCAATCCAGCCGACTAACTGATTCGCAACCGATAGGGGATGGACAAACCAAAACCTTTCAACAGAAGATTACGCGAACAAAACGGAAAAGATGGAAAGAAGAAGAAGAAAAACAGAAAAAAGAAGAAAACGCTCCCATCCGCATCCCACCGTACAGGGGCCACGGCACACTCGGCTCATTTAATAAATACAGCTGATTTTTTATGCTAATCCAATAAGCCGTCGAGCAAGTTTCGATGAGCTAGCTGCACAAGCGTCCGGTCCCGGTGGTTGGTAGAATGGTGAAATTTGCATTTTATTGGGTCCCCATTCCCATCCAGCTCCTCCACCCCCCCCCCCCCCCCCCCCCCCCCCCCCCCCCCCCCCCCCCCCCCCCCCCCCCCCCCCCCCCCCCCCCCTTACCCGCAAAATTAAAAGGATGCATGATAAAACTGCAACTTTATGGCACATATATTTAGAAGGCGAAGAAACAAAAAAGCACGATTCGGTATCCTACAGGCACGATCGGCACCTTCGGTAGTGGCTTCGGTTTCGCGCAGCTGAAGAGTGGCTCAGGTTGGTAAGTTTGGGGTGGCTAACCATTCGAAAGGATGACCGTGTCACCGTGCAACCGTGCGGGAAGACATTTTTAATACACCACTCCACCAACAAGGCTGCCTCGAGCCCAATGTAAATTGCGATGCGAGCCAGGGAAACCCGATTCGGCTGCGGTTGTTACCTAATCGCTTTATGTCCGTGCCCTCCTGTTTTGACTACTATGTTCGTGGTGTTTCTCTTCATGGTCACAAACACCAAGCACGGGATGGTCCGAGGGGTGGTTATTTTTTGTTGGTCATATAATCGTTCGGATGGTGGAAATATGATAAAGCAAATAAATGCACATAATCTCCCCCACGGACAGCATTGTCACTTTACTGTGGTGGCCATAAAAAGCTATTCGGGGATCTGCTAAATGCAATGAAATAAATCAATTCCCTATAGAATGGTGATAAAAGTGAGATAAGAATGAAGATTAGTTATTAAAGATCCTTTCGTTCTGGGAGTAGATCATTCAGTTACTCGGAAGAGTTTTAAAATATTTACAAGTTGGATCGTTTTTATGAGTGTTACCAGGGTGCTGGAACACTGTGAGTCTAATTCTTCAGAGAACACAGATGTACTGTGAAACTAAAGGGACTTTTCTCAGAAACGTCTCTTAGTGCTATATCTGGATCTCTCAATGTTCTGCACAGTGTATAACTTGTCCGCAACGTCACTAGTTTGGAGTGAAGATGCTACCTCAGGATATAATAAAGGTCTTCTACTTCGATATTCAACCTTCAAGCTGACTTTAGCCTCGAATTCTGCTACCAGATGATTGATTATTCGTCGTCTAAAGCATTCATAACGCATTAAAGATTCATAGGGCAGTGATGTACGTGCATCCGCACGAATCTAGATTTACTTATGGAAGATTTAAATTTTCTAGTCTTGGAGGAAACTCCCTGATGAACAAAAAACAAGGGTATCTGTTAATTTTCCATCGATGTCTGTTGAAGTCAGTTCTGTAGTTCTCAAGTCTGGTAAAACTGGTTTAATATACTCTACTCTGAATGAAGGGATACTAGACCTGAACCTGCCAGTTCGTCAATTTCTCCAGAACTCCCCAAAAAATCGTTTTGGTGATCAGTTGACTACTGATATCTTAGTCTATTAAATACATTAGTGTGTACATTTGTGACCAATTAAGCCAATGTTCCCTAACGCTTCATGTTTCTTGCGCCGGTGAATCTTTCTCGTCTAAAGTCATCTTTACGGGTGGCATAACCATGACTTGCTATGTCACTAGCACCCAAAGTTCATTACCACAGCTGCAATAGTTAACGTTTTGCTTTACTGTAAACGACACTTAGCGCCATATGCAGACAAACACCCCATGGACAAACGGTACCTCAAACCGACGAGAAACACTATCGCTACCTCAGTAACAATAACCCCAGCAAAACACGTCGTGAGAAGATATTGACGTCTGTAACTGACCATTTGTTGACTGTACACCCATCTACAGCTAATGAAGCTAACAAAAAAGTATCACCACTAGAACGTGTCGCAGCTGGATCGTTCCAAGCAGTGTGTAGAAGGCACTGGTGCCGCAAACTAGTAGTACTGTACTGGTGGAGGAAAAGTACGACCGTCTACGGCAACGGCAACGAATCACCCTTTAAGCACGCGCTTGGCTCCGGATTTGTTGGCCCTACGCGCGCTTCTAATCAACGACCGACCGATAGCGATGAAGTGCGTCGAGTGTGTGCCGTAAGCATCGGCACAGTGTACCATACGCCGATAAGATAAGGCGCTATCGTAAGTGACCCAAAAAACAAAAGGAAAAGCAATGGTTACGACGTACGGGCAAATGCGCGTTCGACACCACTTTGATGGGCTTTGATTAGTTGCGTGTCCCCAACCAGACTGGCAGCCAGCCAGCTAGCTCCAGCGAGTGTTGTACATACTAGCAATGGTGGCGTTTTGGTTTTGGGGAGGTCGCAAGTTTTATGGATGCTTCTGGGTGCAATCGTTTGATTGTAGTTAAACGCTGTGCCGTCTTATCGATGAAGTTTTATGTGCGTTTGGGGGGTTCGTTTTTTTTTTTCATTGCTGTTATGACCGATTGACCATTTGCTTCATGAGATGGGATTAATTAGTGGGGAGTGTTGTTTATTTCGAAATACCAAACATTATCAATTTTAGAGAGGATGTCAATTATTTGTTAACATCTCATCATTTGTGTTTACAATAGGAAAAATACTTGAAAATATAGATTTAATTCTTCATGTCTCAAAACAATTGAGGGCTAAAAGTTCTTAATTCTCACGAAAACCTATGCTGATAAAGAGGAAGTTCACTAAAATAGCGGTCATTGAGATATGTACTTACTACCTAACAGATAAATGCTCTTGAACATTTATTTATTTCTCAATGTTATAATAAAAAGGCGACTCATACTACCAGCCATAGATATGGTGTACCAACAGTATTGGGCTAAGTTGTTTGGTCCAACACACTGAAATAAATATTTTAACACTTTTTATTATTATACAGTCTAACGTCGGCAGTGATACAGCTAAGAAGTGATCAATAAAAATTATTCTAATTTTTGTTATGCGATGTACAATTTGTTAGAAAAGTATTTACTTAATACAAATTTACGTATAAATCCATTTTCTCAATCTGACATTCGTCACACAACAATATTGCAAATGTCAATATACTTAATCGCACGGATAATCCGTTAGCCGATTAATCGAGCCGGAATAATCGATGCTTCACTAATAATTCGTATATATCGTGTTATTCATTACTTTACAAAGCAATTTGAAGTAATAGAGAAGATAATTAAATTTCAATTTTAATCAAATATCTTAATGTTTTTGAAATTCTGTTTAAAATCTTTCTAGTTTTTGCTCTCTAAGTGAATCTGAAATATGTATTTGAGTTCCATTTGATAAATATTCTGTAATGAAATTAATTTTTATAAACATAATTCATAAAAAGGATGAATTACCTTTACCCAACAGTCTTTTCGCATACAACGTTGGCAGAAATGGAACACTCCCTTTTTCGTTGAAGCTTTTTCTGCACAACAACATCGAATGCGAAAACCCAAGAATGAGGCACAACAATAAAAACTAGAAAAACGATCTGGGGTTTTGTGGCCGGTTGGACAAACTTCTAAGAATGGGCAAGTTTCACCAAACTGCGAAATCGTCTCCTCTCGTCCTGTGTTGTCCTTTCCGGCAGTTTGTTCGTCCGTTCCCCCATTAGTGATGGTTCCGTGAAGGTTGCAAGTTTCGTCTTCTAACCATTGTTTTTAAAGCTACCCTGATCATACCCTTAAATTTGTGCGCGCGGTTACACCAGCTTTTGTCGGAAGATGGACGACGAATCGGATCATCGCCCCATATACCTGTGCCTGGCGGGCGAGCGTACAAACAGCAAGCAGGTAGCGACGATTCTCGGAAGGTTCGTGCCAAGATCTCATTTCATGCCGCTGTCCACCATCGCCGGCGTCCACAGGTTGCCCAGGTTCTGTTTTAAACAGCAACGAAAGAAACAAAAAAAAACCGTTAATGGTTCTCGCTTCCAGCTCGGGTTCGGCAGTGTCCCGGAGTCTACACTGCGGGAGATGATCCAGAGGAACTAACGTTCAGGGTCATTCGGCGCACGAGAGCATTTGGGGTGTTTTTATTGCCTTCACACTGCGGGTGGTTTTTTTTTGCATGTGCAGGAAGTTCACCAGGATGTCCTTCCTAGATCCCGGGATGTGAAGGCCCTGCCGTAAGTGCGGAAGCTTCGTTGAAGCTTAAGCTTTAGAGAATTCTGGCAAACATGCGAGAAGATCTTGGGAAGAAAACGTAGTGCGGGCAAATACTGGGAATGTTTTGTTTCCTCGATCGCACCACGATCGATCGATCATGGATGTTCGACAAATCGACAATCGATCTTTTGGCCATGTTGGCGAGTGACGAACGGAGACTCCAGCAACCTGAACAACCTGAACAAAATCGAACTCGCTCAGGTCTCTTCCATCCCGACGTTTGGTGCGTTCTTAACGTCGTCTTGGACGCCAGGTAAACCAGCCGACCGATCGGGGAGATGCTTATCGGATTTACAAATTTGAAGGCGCGTCACTTCGTGCATATGGGAGGGCGTTTTGTGGTGAAGGGTTTGGCACCTAAAAGGAAGGGGGAGGAGGGGGGGAAGGGGGTGGAATTCTGGTCGTTTCCATTAATCTTTCGATCATGAGAAAGCCGTTAGAATAAACCGAAATGGCATTTGATAATGGTTAATGCTGGCTGGTCGTCGCCTCTCGCTTGTTGGAGGCGTTGCTGATGCTCGGTCTCCGAGACCGTTGACCTTCGGGCTAAAGGTTCGGTTGAGAAAAAAAAGCAGCCTTCGAGCCTTGTATTTGAATATTCAAACCTGTGAGATGCTGTAAACTGCCTATTGATTAAATCGAAATGATAGTCTCTGTTTTGCTATAAATGAAAACTCGTTTATGGTGTTTTGGTATTGTTTCGTGGAAGATATTACATTCTACCGTTGAGCGATCGATCTTAAAATGCAATAGAAACCAGCTAAACGTACCATTCAAACACACACCGTGTAGAACCATTCGAACCTGCTGCGGTATGAGCAAAATAAAATAAACGCAAGCATGAGCAGAAAAAACAACAAACGAACGTCCTTCGAAAAGCATCGTTTTGCACCGAACGACTGACGTCACACGGTGTGTACAACGTCTCGGTCGTCCGGCTAGAATCACACGATCGATACATCGCCATCGCGCGCCTCGTCATACATTTTTCGCACAAAGTAACATTTAAATGTTAAATCAAAAGCGATTGGCTCACTCGAGAACGCGGGAAAGCAAAACCGACCCTTTACGGCGCTTTATCAGCAACGATGGCGTGCCGGATTAGAGCGGCTAACATTGTAAAAGCGGATGGGAGCGATCTGCATACAGGTTTGCCGTGCCGGTAACGGACAGATAACGCATGATTGATAGCGCCGTGGCTGTTGAATTAAACGCGCTGTGCTGTTCTAAATGTTTTGAATAAGTGGCATTTTTCTCGTGCCCGCTAGACACAGTTGTTTACAAATGTCACTGTACAAACGTTCCGTTTGTTTGATTTTGTTTGAGGAAATTCTTACAAGTATAAAGTAAAAAAAGAAATAGATGAAAGTATATACAATAATAGAAACATTTTACTAAATTATAATTTACTTTGATTCAAGTAGTATTATGAATTAGAACTAGGTCTACTAAGTATACTGAACAATGTCCTTTAATCCGTGCACTATCAACCAAGCACAGTTTCTCAAGCAACCCGGATAAACCGTTCCAACGATGTGGTTGATCACTACTTCTGTGAGAGTTAACTTTCCTTAAGTTGTTCCTGCTAGTTTGAAAACATTTGTTTATTACACAAATGTGCTATGCAACAAATTTACTAGCAACTACCTACTATTTTGAGGTAAACTTTCCAGCTATTCCATTGAAGGCCACCGATCGAATCTTATCTGAATTGGTCTTCCGTACCATGTACTCTGTGTAACATCATATTCGCTTGAAACTATACTATCATTCTTGTTTGATAGTAAATATTACATTTTGCAAATATTACTTCACTAATATTGTTTTTTTATAATTGTTTGAAAAATTAGACAAAAGCATCTAATAAACAGTTTAGCAATACGGCGTGGCCATTCTTTATGAATAACCGTTTGATGGTTTGATCTAAACTGTTTTGAATATCTTTGTGGTGAATACACTAAATCTTTTTTCATATCAATATCTGTCAAATTTTAATTGACAGTTCCCTAATTTAGAACTGTCAGTTCAAAAATCACGGATAAACCGATTGTCAGTTAATTAGTGCCCGTATAAAAGATATTTAATCTTTTTATACCTCCTTAGTTAGCGTTATACTATATAAATATACAAATTATATTAAACTAAGAATAAATTTCTGAAACATAGTGAGAATTATTATAATATATTTTTATTTAAGTTTCGGAATTTATCTTGTAAATCCAATCCAGTTAGCCCACGAGATTGTTTCGTAGAAATGCGCATTGAAAGTTTTTTTATAGCTAAGTAAATTTATGGTACAAAATTCTAGCTACTAAGAAAAAAGTTAAATTTTAAAAAGAATATTTGTATGTAACAGTTTATTTGTAATACTATGTGTATAAAAGTATATAAGGAGGGCTACCTATCAATAGTAAAGTTCATTAGAATGTGCTAGGTAAAAAGATGATACGTTATTTTACTTGGTACAATTTCGTTAGTACATAGTCCGCTCTAATTATAGGAATATTATATATACACACAGCATCACGTTGATGTAACAAATCGATTGATAACAGGTCTGTGATTATTAATGAAGTTGGTCACAAAATTCTCACTGCCATTAATTGATTTGTTGACATATTATTTAGTATACAATTTTTTTTTGTTATAAACCACCAACCATCACTGGTAAACGTTGTGGTAAAATTTTGCAAACAATCTTCTTTCACCATCCCTTGTCAACGCAGAGTGTGGGATGCATTCGCACAAACCGCGTATGAATATGCAACCGAGCTCGTTTGGAATTAAATCGTTGTAAACAACGGGCATCTTTCTCTGCAAAAACATGCAAATCAATCCCTGCCGGGCCGGCAATAGGTGCACCGTGGAAATCAACAATACAAAATCACGTTGCTGATCACCCTTCGAACGAAAATGTGACCCACAGAACAAACATTGCACTACCCGTTTTACGGTTTAGCATTCGTAAGCGTAAAGCAATTGACGCTTCATTCAACCCGTTTGGTTGCAAATATTGACATATCTAACGAACAAACAAAAAAGTTGCCATCTTGCTGTGCCAAGTTTCATAGATCGTTCTTTTAGTGTGTGTGTGTTGTAAGGTTGGAAAGCCAATTGACTGTCACGTCGATCAATTAATCGATCTCGAATGGTTTTGATTAGCGCCCAATGGCCGCAAGTCATCGGAAAGGGGATGGAATTATGCATCGATTGGTATTGGGAGCTTTAGAACAACGATTTTATTCCATTTTCTTTCTTATTTAAATGGTTATACTGAGTTCAATATTTATTCCTAACATAAGCAAGCTGGAAGTAAGCCGTAAATAGTAAATTTTACAAAAATTTACAATCATTATTTTTTTGTTGCTTCCTTTTTTGTGGGAGGGCCTTTAGTTTTGTTGATCTCTCCACACCAAATAAAACACCAGGCACGGCAAGGCAGACAAGGCAGGTTGGTGTGATCGAGGAGTTCGAGGAGTTCGAACCCGGATTTCGTTTGCGTGTTGCGAGCCGGATCCGGTTCCAATGACGGTTTTGTTAGCAGTAGTCCTTGATGGTGAAGTTGTTGCTTCACAAGCCGTGGCATCTTTCCGCGTTCCGGTTGTCATGTGCCGAAGAATGAAGCTTTTTTTTTACTTCAATTGAGCAAAGCTAAAAAAAACCAGAGCTTTATTGCTGCCACTAAAATCGTTTGAAAATGTTAGGATGTTTGTTGAGAGCCTTCAGCAGGGGAGGGGGGGTTAAAATTAAAAATCATATCATTATCTGCAGTCATTTAAATAGTGTAAAGATCTTCACCATTTATATAGCAGCAGCGTGACGTTGATGTGCTCAAGGTTAACCACTGATATGGATGCAAAAAAAAAACCCACCAAGTGTCTTTAAATGGTGATGTTTTTTTTAAATATCTCGAAACAAAACGGGAAATAATATATAGAACCGGTTTGTTTATTTTTAGACTGCCTTTTGATTAAGTTTAAAAATAATGGGATATGATGGTGTATATGATAGCAGCAATAAATTATGTGGTAGCAGGAAGGTGAATAAGGTTGCTACGAAATGGGATATGTTATTTTACTAAGAATATGTTTTAATACTTAAGTAATATTTAATTAAATAATAAATAAACACTTTAGTGGCATAAATTACTTAACTTCAAAGGAATATTTTTAGCGACTCGCTTCTACAGCATTCGAAGAGAAATAACTCTTTGTTCGGTGCGCTAACATACACGATTGCCAACACGCCGGTTCCTTCTCCCTAGACGACGGGCGATGGTGTAAACGTTTTGTAAACAGCGTACAACAGTAGCTTCCTCACCAATTACGCCGGTGGCCCGTGCGTCACGCAATCACCCAAACGTTCGATTGGTAAATGCATTGCGTTCACCACCCTCCGAAAGCCCTTACCCCATCCTTTCACGCTCGATTACTCAACACCTTGCCCATCAACCCTGCTGGCGTGTTGGCGTGTCAAAAGAAGCAAAAGGGGGGGAAAAAATACACCACATTGATGGCGGATCTATTTAGCTAACAATTTAGCAGCCCCATTTCGATGGTTCGGCCAGAATCATTTAGCGTCTGCGATGATTGAAGACGAATAACGACAATCGAAAAAGCTACCGGTGATCGTTTGCTTCGTTGCGCAATGAAATCAATCCTTGGACAAAGGGCGGGGGGGGGGGGGGGGGTTATGTTTTTGCTGATATGTATTCCCTTCGGTGATTGAATTCTACGACACACGTTAATGGGTGCCTAAACGGTAAGACTAACAAAATGCAGCACCTTCAGTCGTGTTCCATCTCCAGCCCGTAATGAAGCCTTTAAGCACATCAAATGCTTCTCCGCGGGCAAAGCAGGAAGTTTTAATGAATTATACATTTACTACATGGTAACGATGCGCGTTGATTGTCCTCCAATTAGGAGGTTACATTCAACTGCTTTATAATGTATGGCATTTAAATTATTAATTCGTTTCAAAACATAAATTATAGAAACTTTAAGCTGAAGTCGTGATGAAAAATAGGTTTTCTTTAAATAAAAAAATTGGCCCCAGCTAAAACTGTAGAATTCAAAATAATTAATGTCACGGATTAAACGCTATAAGCAGTAAAGAGCTTTTTACCAAGGAGTTTCCTTGCGTGCCGTAATAGTCAAACGGGTAGCGTGCTCAGTGCCATAACGTGCTCGGTCTGGGTTCAAATCTCGATTTCTTTACTCGATCGATGGTGTAAGATTTTATTACAGTCAAGTTTCCCAAAGGTACCAATATCTCTCAAATAGAGCATGTCTCTCTAAGATGAAGCTGTCTGAGATGTCTCCCTAACATGACATTCTCAAAGCTCCTGTACATATACTATTTGTACACTAATGTCTCTCAAAGGTAACCGTGTTTTGGTGTTTGCCAATGACAGCTCATGATGGCTGCGTTTACAGAGAATGGTTGAAGACGCAGATTTATATTTTGAAATGGTTAACAAACGCGGGATGTCAAATTCCTAAAGCTGCAAGTCGCTCTAAAATAACGTCAAGTCTCTTCAGCTTGGAGGTTAGTGAGACTTGACTGTATTTAAACAATGTATTTTCTCAACTTCTACGGGTGACGCAATACAAAGAAAAGCTAATCATCTTCAAGGTATTAAAAATAAAAAAATAATGTTTAAAATGTACCAAAATGTCAGAAAGTCTTTTCAATTCCTTAACTAAGATGTGAAGCTTTCTTCATTGCAAAAGTACATTCAAAACGAGTTTACTTGATTTACAGCTTACCTAATCTCACCAACCAAAGAAAGAAAGGCTTGAACACTAGTCACACGATATATCATCAGGAAGCGATGACGCAGTCTCTATTTCCTCGAGTGTCGTCCCCTTCTACTGATGTGCCAATAAGAGCGAAACCTCTTCAACAATTGTCTAGGCGCGATGTGCCCGCTAACTACCCATTACACACCGTAAAACAGTGGTTGAGTAGTAAGTGACTCAACAAACACACAAAGCAAATCACACATCAACAGTGTGCGGGACATGTTCATGTGCCAAGTGCCCAATGTACGTGACTAAATGAGAACTAGCAAGCGGCAAGTCCAGTCCGGGGTAATTCTCACACCCGGTTTTGGGTACCACGATAGACCGCTTGACTTCACCTGACGACGATTATTGACTTGCCTGGCTTTAAGTAGTGAAGACATGCATGACGCTTGACTCACGTGCTTGCTCCTTGGTCTGTCAGGGAGACACGTTTTGACGGAGATATTCTTATCCAGTGTTTCACAACGAAAGGCGCCCTTTTATTGGTCCGATTCCTTATTCAACCAGAAACGTGGCAAGTAACGACACAGCGCACACGATGCGCGATTATGACTAATCGTGTTCGACTAATGGACACTTTTCATTCAACTGATGCAACCAATGAAGACATAACACAGTCATCAATCGTAATAGAGCTGTTTGCACACAGGGAAGCGTGATATAATCGTTGGTTTTTTATTTGTTTATTTGTTTTGTTATCTACGGAAGAAGTGTTTGGATAGAGAAAGCCCTTCTGATGATTAGGCTTGGTGATTTGACGGTATGATAAATTTTATGTATTAAGAAAATGACTTAGAATGAGTGCTCCTCCTCTTACAAGGCATCTCAAGAAAATGCTAATATCAAGACTAAAGAAAAGTGTTGGGAAAACTTATGAGAACCCAACAAAACATGACAATAGTAATAACAAACACATCGAAAGGCTGCGAAAAGAAAACGAAACAAATATAATAAAGAGAAAAACAAGAAGGAAATTGCGTGAAACAAATAGAAGAAATAGAAAAGGTAAAGTAGTTAATAGAAAAACCACTGAAAGGATTAAAAAACATGATAAACAAACAAGTTAAAAATCATATAAAATTGAACAAAAAACAAAAGAAAATTTGAAAAGCTATATAGATTAGAGCAAGAACAACAAAAATAAAAGATAGCTAAAAAGGAAAATAAATGAAAACTAAAACATGAATTAAAAATAGAAACCAAAAGGATGAAAGGAGTGATTATGCTACAAACCAGTAATGTTCCTGTTTATTTATTTTACTACCGAATGTTGATCTACAATATTTTAGTGTTAGAGAATATATTCACTGTTACCCAAAGCACCAAACCCACTAAGACAAGCTTTAATATTTTAGCAAACAAAAAAAAACAAAAAAAAACAAAAAAAAATCATTCCACACCCAAACCGGAACTGAGCAAAGTTCCGTTCACTTCCCAAACGCTCTGGAATCGCTAGCGCGCCCGCCGATCGCGTGTTGGATGTTTTTGTTTTGCTTTTTCGGCGATAACCTTAAGCCCGCGACGCGCCGCAGCAAACGATTGTGAAAGTGTTCAACAAACCCGGATTGATGTAATGTGAAGGTTTTTGCCTGAGTAGTGGGAGCAACAAACAAACAGAAGAAAAAAGGTAAAAAAAAACGAAAACAAATAAAAGCACACGACCATTTACATTTATTTCTGCAACAGCAAAAACCTGAAACGAGGTAAATGAAGTTGCTAACGAGAATGATAATGCAGAGAAATAATTAGAAATGAAAACGACACTACACAATCCAAGTAGATAGTAAATTCTAAATATTTTATTTCTTCTTAACTAAAACTTCTAGCCAACTTCTTGGCTATTTGCACAATGTTTTTATGTTTCGTTTCTACTAACACACTTCCATTAATGTAGAACGTTTATCGCTGTTTCACTGTTTACATGACTGTGTTGATATTTGCAGTCAAACTCTTAACACTTCAACCCGCTCTGGGTATATATCTGGTTGGGTGTGATTCAACACGGAGGATTTGTTCTATTTTGTTCCGTCTCTCACTTCTTCCTGTTCACAAGATGTTGTGCAAAAACGTGTGACTCATGTAAGAAACCTTTAACGTCTTCGGATGAGTTGTTTGTGAAAACGACCATACTCTAATATAGGAACACGCTCGGGACTCCCTTGAAGTTGTGATAAACAGATCTTTTTTGTTCTTAATCAATCTAATTTTCTCTCTTATTATTGCGTGCGTAGTGTTTGTGTTTTTGTAATAAATAAAATAATTTACTTTACAGAAAGCAATAAATAACTGACAAACAGCAAAGAGTGTTTCACCGAAAGCAAACTAAGACAAATCTGTTGTTTTCAGGAGATCGTGTATGTAAGTTTCGTTTTCTGGAGTGTGTTTTTGATGGTTAACTTTTAACGTATTGTTTGATTGATTGTTTAAAACATACTACGTCGTGATATTGTATTCAGATTTTGTAGTATAAAAAGGCACTCAATTGTTATTCGGCTAGTTTGTTATTGTAGAAGAAATATCTATACATATACGACAGTATTATTAATTTCTTCCCGAAGCGATTGAATCCAGGCGTCAATCGACGAAGGTTAAGATTTTATTGTCTTTTTTCACAGACCGCTGGCAGGTTTGACACATTGGAATACCTGCGAATTTCCTTGTTATTTAACTTCCGTACACAGAAAATCTAAAGAGTGAACCAAAAAACAGAAATTTGTGTAAAAATACGCTTTGTTTGTATTTTGACGCGACTTTTATATCGGATTTAGCTACACGCAATAAACGATCTCCGGTGGTACAGTGGTAATGGTGTCGATCTTTCACACTGCAGGACCGCTATCAAATCTCATTTGCAAGGGTCAATTTCTCCCTGCACACAAGATCGATTTTCAAAAGACACTCGACGTTTTCTTCTCAATAGATATGTATAAAATCTTTTCTAAGGAATTTTTGTAGTACAAAAAGAGGAGTGAAAAGTGGAAATTTTTCCATTTATATCATAAGGCGAAATGATTTTATCAAATGAGCTTTTGTGGGAGCAAGTATTGTCACTGAAAAGAGAAGGATAAATAATAATCGTGTAAAACCGCCAGTCAAAAGTCAACAGTCTACTTTTCTCACGCTGAAGGAAACACACAAACAAAACCCATCGTTAGGGGGTTGATTTTTGTTTTTTTTTATATCGTTTTTTGTATATTATTATTTTTTTGCTTTTTCGTTTTCATTGTAATGCTTAAACTTGTCCTTTACGCGGAGACACAGCTTTCGGTACAATATTCCTTTTTTCCTGCGTTCACGTTTGCGCGCATTTCGTGTATTGGTTGTGTGTGTGTATTACACAGTTTAACGTTTATGATCACGATTGGGGTTTTTTTTTGCTTTATTGTATTTAATTTTAAGGTTTTTTTTTTCAAATGTACGCTTTTGTATTATGCCCTCTGCTTTGCATATCTCGGATGCAAATTACATTTTTTTTTCGTTTTTAATATAATTGAAACGCTTAAATCGATTCATCTTTCTTTTTCCTTCATATATGTATATTTGCTGGACAAACGTATCCATCTCCCACACGCACACACACACACACACTTAATGCTACATTTTACACATGAACAATTGGAAAGAAAATCTACCAGACACGCACACACGCATCGCGTATCGCACGGAACCGAACCCAAAGCCCAGCAAGCACCAGGCACACAGAGCGAGATCATTCCGAGAGATGGGGAGCTTTGAAGTGTGCTGACTACTATTTCCCAGTTATGTTTTAAGATTTGCCGGCCACCTAGTGAAAAGGTTTTGTTGCTCGTAATTTTGCGTACGATTTACTTTTGGAAGCACATATTAAAGCACTGCATCATACAGCTTTCGCGTGGCCGTGTGTTGTGCACGGTACTGCTGCTCACTGCCTGATGTGTTTATTAAGAGTGTTTTATAAAGAAGGAAGACAAGAATAATCAACGTACGCTCAAAGGGAACAATCCGGAATCCAGTTCAAAATGGCCGGCCAAACTACTCACACTACCGTAAGAATAGAAATGTCACAAATCGCTTCAAAACAACAATTCCCCATTCTCGTACAGCTCACAAGTTCTGTCCTGCGTAATGTTTGGTTTGGATTCGTACGCGCTGACACACGTTCGTGTGGGGAGTTCGATTCGATTCTCATAAGGCACTCGCTTGGTGAATCCAAAAAATCATAATATTACACATGCATGCACACACACACATTATAAGGGTTTCTTTTTGCAGTGGTGTCATATATACGATATATAAAAAAAATAATAATAAACATGCAATAAAAAAAAACCACGGATCTTTAACCGCGGAAAATATAAATTATTACAAATGTACAATGTGTGTATAGTATATATATATATGTATATAGGTAAATAGCGCAGTAGAAAATTAATAATTAATCCTTTTCGTTTTTAATTACACATAAATCGATGATAATAAAATAGCAATAAAATAATAATTATAATAATAATAATAATTATAATAATTACAATATAGTAATAGCATTCGTACGTATAGACAAACAAAAAAGAAAATAATAAGAAAATAAAGGAAGAACACTATAAAGATTATCCTGCGTGTTTTTGATTTTAGTTCCTTGTTGCGGTTCCCCATTACGCACACTTCGTTTTTGCTCTCTCAAACCGCCAAAAAATGATCGTCTTTTGTTTGCTTTACACCGTTGTCTTTCGGGCATTCCACGGCAACACACGCTAACTACTACTAATCCTTCCGATCAGCTTCGATCTTTCTAGCACATTCGCATTTGTTTGCAGCATTAACTGCTGTTATGAGGTGAGGTGTTTTTGCCTGCTTATTTCCTAAACAACTAAACGTGCTTTAGCTTAGTGATCACTTGTTGTTTTTTTTTTGTTTTTTGTTGTTGCTGTTTGTTGTGCCTTTTTGTTATGTTTACGTCCCTTGTGCGCTCGCACATCACACCACCACGCTCCGTTGTCCCTTCTGTTTACTACCCACCAAACGTACTATTTTAATTCGTCTTTTTGGAAGATTAACATAAATATAAATTAGTGTTCAAACACAAACACACATGTTTCAGTTGCACGCACCAGAAAACATAGTCACAATTTTTGCTGCCAGATAAATAATCTTTGTGTTTGCAAAAAAAAAAAACAAAAAAAAACAGAAAAATCCCCCCCCACAAAAAGGTGGCTGGTTATGTAGCAGCGGATATTGGTGTGGTCTTTTACATTGCCTTATTTTTAATCTAGGAAAATATAGGTGGGTGAGAGTCGAGGTCCCAGAGAGTGTCTAATTTGGCTCAATATATGCCTGTGTCTTTTATTGTGGGAAGGGTCACTTTTTTAAACTATTATCGCAAAAAAAAGGACGAAACAAAAGCAAAACAGAGGCTTGTGAGAAACTGTCTTGTGCAGACTGTTGTGGAGAAAAAAAAACAAACAAATAAAAAAGTGAATTATTTTTACAATTCTTTTCTGTTGTTGTGTGGCAAGTAAGGATTTGTGTACGTTTGCTGCCTATTGGCATATGTTATGAGCGGTTTTGCATGCGACACACATTGCGAACATATTTTGGGGGAAAGGAAAAGTGCATTTTAGTATTTCTAACCGTTTTTCCGTTTGCTTCGAAGGAAGTTGAGAATAAATAAAATAAATTAAAAAAGGGATTCTCTTATCGGTTGCGCGGACCCAGTTTCAGGGTCTTTCGTTTTCATTCACTGTACTACCGTATAATTCGTTATCATCACCATCAACCCAATAAATCGTACCATTTATAATGTAGGTGTAGTAATATAGCACATTAATGTATGTAGTTGTTATAAAAAAATACGAAATCAATTTTATAATATGACTCCCGCCTGTTGGGGAAGATTGGGGAAGAAAGAGAGAGAGGTACGTGTGTGTGTGTGAGTGTGTGTGTAAAAAAACATCCCCTTTGAACTGGAAATATGGTCATTGAATGGTTGTGTGATTTTGATTTGTAACAAACATATATATTTACGTATATAATTCATTAATGCTCATAACAGAGTGCCCCCGTCGTCGTAGTGACGTGTTTTCAAGTTCGGTTATAAAACAAAGGGAATTTACAAAAAAAATGAAAGCAAAATATTTGGGTGTATCAGGAAAATCAAGTGAGTAAATCAACAAGCGCTCTTATGGCGCGTGTAGGATTACAGATAACGCATAATAAATGTGCTGCGCAGATTAGATTATCTCCTGTGTAAGGGATAAAACAAAAAAAAAACAAAACATACCAAAAACTGGCGTAGTCTTTGCTCTTCTCTCGCTTCTTACCACCAACGAATCCGTGTGCTTTGCGTAGATGTAATAAATAATAATTAAATAAATCTGAGCTAAGGTGTGACTATAAATGTGTTTTACCATTCGTTCAATATTAATATGAAGAAAGTACACAGCAACGGGATGTGCGTAAGTGTGTAGCTGTTCGGTTGGAAAAGGGGTATGTAAGAGCAGTTAGATGCAGCAATTTACATATATATATATATATATATCAACAGGTAGTCGTCGTTCGATGGGAGCGAAAGCGGATAGTGCATTATGAGCTTTCAATATTGGTGGCGTATAATTTGTGTCGTCGCTCTCATTCTCGTCATATCATATACGTCCTGTCTTCTATTTGGCAAACTCATTCTCTCTCTCTCTCTCTTTCTCTCTCTCTGTGTCTTTCTATCTTCCTCTTTATATCTGTTCTAAGCGCATTTGCTTTTTCTGCAGTTAAGTGCACACCCATCGGACAGATGCACTTTTCCTGGTGCGTAAACCCTCCCAATAAGGAAGATGGCGGAATAGGGGTGGTGCATGTGGGTGCATGTGTTGGCTATCAACAGTTTTTTTGTTTGTTTCATTCAGTTAAATTATCTTCTTCCTTCTTGTGTTTCGCAACACCTGATAGGGGCTTTACTTTTAAATCAATTACAAAACACACAACACGCTCAACCACCCCTGGTTGTGTATTAGATCACTTCATTCGTTTATCGTTAGCGAATGAAAACACGGTCAAAAAAGCTACATGAAAGTTATACAACTAGGAAAAGGGAGATAATAATTAAAAGAAATAAACCAATAATATTACTTCTATCGTACCGTATTACATCACATAAGAAACTGAATCAGACGACACATAATAGGGTGTATGTAAATATAGTGCAAAAAAATCAATAAATATTTCCTTCTATCCATTATAGTTCTTGTGTTTCGTTTTAGCAGATATTTCTCTCCTTTTATCCCGTGTCGCGGGCGCGCGCGCGCGCTCGCTTATATTTCAATTCATTTTACGCACCCAACCAAGCAAAAAGGCAATGTATTCTTTCTCTTTCTAGTTCGAATAAGATTTAAATATAAATACGTCAAAATAGTTCTGAAACCCCCGAACAACAACAACAACAAAAAGCTGAGACCTATTGAATTTTTTGTCTTTTCCGGTAGCATATAAGCTCGCAACACTATCCGCTGGTGTTGCGTGTATCTGTATATAGAAACTTCATACAATACAGATGGAAAGGATGCACCGCGTACAGTAAAAACCTGCATTATACAAGTTTGTTCAATTCTTTACACAATCAACAAAACAGAGAGGTTTGTGCCAAATTTGGCTCGATCATCTCTTTCTTGCGAAGAAAGCACCACCACCAACAAACCAGCATTTTGCTCGTTGTGGTGTGACAAAAACAAAAAAAAAACAAAAAATCCCATCCGAAGAAAGAGTTCATCTGCGCCACACATTTACGTCAAAATTTTAGAACAAAGTTATGCTTTTTTTCTAGCGTACCTAAAGATGTGTGTGCTCTTTTGTTGCTTACACTGCTGCGCTGCTGCCGCTGACTCTATATAGGGGTTGGGCGTGTTTTTTTTTTTCCACTTTAGAGTGAGAGTTGAGCGTACGGTTCGACGACGGAGCTCAACATATTGAACACCGGCAGGCGTTCCTCCTGCCCAATGCCAACGGTGCCGGCCATATTATTAACACCCGCGTGACCCCCCATCGATCCACCCGCCCCTCCACCGCCCAGCTTCATCGCGACTAGTGAGGGTGAGGATGGTGGCGGTGTGGCCATCGGCGACAGGCCCTCGATCGGGCTGGCCGGTGGGCTGGTCGGGAAGAGGAACGGTTGCGGTATGGCACCGCCCTGCTGCAGCGTGGGACTGATCGCTTCCGGGAAAAAGTTCGCCATCGATGTGGTCGGGCTCAGGGACAGCGAGCCGATCGGTGAAGCGCGATCAGAGCCGGTGGACATTGACAGTGCCGGGCTGAGTGGCAGCTGATGATGGTGCTGTTGCTGATGATGATGAAGCTGTTGCTGCTGCTGCTGCTGAGCATGGGCGATGGATGAATGCTGCAGAATGGCCGTTTGCAGCTGTGCCATCGACAGTGCCTTGTGCTGCTGCTGCTGCTGCTGCTGACTGTGATGATGACCGTGCCCATGATGATGCTGCTGCTGATTGTTGCCGTTGAGCATGCTGGGACCACCGTTGCCGGTTCTGGCCGCACCCTGCGACGACTGGGATGGTGCGTTGTTACCGGCAGCGGCTGCGGCAGCCGCAGCCAATCGCGCATGATAAGCCGCCACGTTGCGGTTGTGNTTTTTTGTCTTTTCCGGTAGCATATAAGCTCGCAACACTATCCGCTGGTGTTGCGTGTATCTGTATATAGAAACTTCATACAATACAGATGGAAAGGATGCACCGCGTACAGTAAAAACCTGCATTATACAAGTTTGTTAAATTCTTTACACAATCAGCAAAACAGAGAGGTTTGTGCCAAATTTGGCTCGATCATCTCTTTCTTGCGAAGAAAGCACCACCACCAACAAACCAGCATTTTGCTCGTTGTGGTGTGACAAAAACAAAAAAAAAACAAAAAATCCCATCCGAAGAAAGAGTTCATCTGCGCCACACATTTACGTCAAAATTTTAGAACAAAGTTATGCTTTTTTTCTACCGTACCTAAAGATGTGTGTGCTCTTTTGTTGCTTACACTGCTGCGCTGCTGCCGCTGACTCTATATAGGGGTTGGGCGTGTTTTTTTTTTCCTCCTTAGAGTGAGAGTTGAGCGTACGGTTCGACGACGGAGCTCAACATATTGAACACCGGCAGGCGTTCCTCCTGCCCAATGCCAACGGTGCCGGCCATATTATTAACACCCGCGTGACCCCCCATCGAACCACCCGCCCCTCCACCGCCCAGCTTCATCGCGACTAGTGAGGGTGAGGATGGTGGCGGTGTGGCCATCGGCGACAGGCCCTCGATCGGACTGGCCGGTGGGCTGGTCGGGAAGAGGAACGGTTGCGGTATGGCACCGCCCTGCTGCAGCGTGGGACTGATCGCTTCCGGGAAAAAGTTCGCCATCGATGTGGTCGGGCTCAGGGACAGCGAGCCGATCGGTGAAGCGCGATCAGAGCCGGTGGACATTGACAGTGCCGGGCTGAGTGGCAGCTGATGATGGTGCTGTTGCTGATGATGATGAAGCTGTTGCTGCTGCTGCTGCTGAGCATGGGCGATGGATGAATGCTGCAGAATGGCCGTTTGCAGCTGTGCCATCGACAGTGCCTTGTGCTGCTGCTGCTGCTGCTGCTGACTGTGATGATGACCGTGCCCATGATGATGCTGCTGCTGATTGTTGCCGTTGAGCATGCTGGGACCACCGTTGCCGGTTCTGGCCGCACCCTGCGACGACTGGGATGGTGCGTTGTTACCGGCAGCGGCTGCGGCAGCCGCAGCCAATCGCGCATGATAAGCCGCCACGTTGCGGTTGTGGTTGCGCGCCTCCTCAGCGTTGTGCACGAAGTGACAGCGTGGCCCGTACGGACAGAAGCCGACGCTGTGGAACGTGCGGCACAGTTCGGTCTTGTACTTCGGGTGACGCTGCAGATTGCGCAGCTCCTGCATGCCGTGCGCGAACTGACACTTGTCACCGTACTTGCACTCTCCCGCCTCCTCGTACGGTCGGCAGAGCTCGGTTTTGTATCTGGATTTAGCGAGAGAGAAAAGGAGAGAGAGAGGGAGAGAAAAACCGGAATTAAAGCCAAATGTGAACATTAGCAAAAACAAAATGTGCAAACGAAACGAAAACTTTTAGAGCCACAACAGCACAGAGGGGGAGAAAACAACACACTTACCTCGAGGTATTTACTTGCTGTGGCAGCGGTTCGGACTGCGTTCGTTCCAACTTCCGGTGACCGGAGGAGGAGGAAGTGGTGTTGCTAGTAGTAGCGTGCTGGTTGTTGTTGCCGTTGCTGCCGCTAATGGTGTTGGCACTGTTGCTGCCGGTGGTGGTGGTGGTGCTGCTGCTGCTGCCGAAGCTGATGTCCTGAGACAGCTTGATGCCGTTCAGCGCGATCATCTCCAGCAGATTGCCCACCATCTGGCGGGTCGCCGGCTGGGACGCGGTACGGAACAGGGGATGGTGGTGTGATGCCCCACTGCCACCATTGCTATTGTTGTTGCCCTGTTGCTGCTTGTGCGGCACTAGTGGCACATCATCCAGGTCCAGCAGCAGCCGGCTCAGCTGGTTCTTACGATGGAAGTGCGGCGATTGCTGAGATTGTTGTTGTTGTTGTTGTTGCTGCTGCTGCTGATGCTGCTGCTGCTGTTGCTCGATATAAACGCCGTTAAGCGTTTGCTGGCTGTTGCCATTGGTAGCGACCAACGCAGCGGTAACATTGAACGTGGGCGAAAATACGAACGCGTTGCTGTTGTTGGACGCACCAACAGCGGCCGGGGTGATGTTGTGCACGCTGCCGCTACCAACACCACCACCACCGCCGCCAATCATCTGTGTGTTGCTTCGGGATGAGTTCGTTTGGTTCTGGAAAGGGAAGGAACAACGTCACAAATTAGTATATTTTTCTGGGACATTTATATTCTTTGTAGTTGTAAATGAATTTAACATCTGAAGATTAACGATATCTTCGAGTGTCTCAAGTTACTAAATCTTTGAATATCTCAAGAGTCACGAATCTTTGGATCTCTCAAGAATCACGAATCATTGGATCTCTGAAGAGTCACGAATATTTCACATATACCCGATAAAATTCGTGAATCTTCCATTTATGATTTCTGGTGAATATCTGAAGAATTAATGGAAGTTTTATGTATCCGAATTCTAGACTTAATGAATTTCTATTCTTTTAGTCTCAAGTCAGGTAGACTCAAAATTCGAAAGGATTTTTATTTAAACTTTTCATTTGAACTATTCCACAGCTCTACAACAATACCACAATACCAGGAAACAATGGTCTGTCATATAAGGGTGCAACAAGCAAACCCCTTTGCAACCCGCACGGCGGCCTATCTTATCAACGGAAAAACGCAGTTCGCGCCCTTCTATAAGAGCAATCGTGAAGTAAATGGCAAAACAGCTCACGTTGAGATAAGGACCTGGAAACACAGACACCTCGACGTGTCGTGACGTGTTTTTGTGCTGTTGTGCGAATCGTACCCCGTGCGCTTGTGCAAAAACCTTGTCGGAATGCCGATAGCGGGATGCTCTCCCCATCGGAACAAACCCTCCACTCGGAGTTTCAGATCGATAACGAGAGCGAACCACGTGCAAAAAAAGCATTAAAAAACCCCGTGCAAATAGGAAGCAACGTGTATCGTAATGTGAGAGACACCCGGCCAGGAAATAGCGATGCAGCAAAAAAAAAAAACAACGTAGAAGTCACATGATTCCCCGCCAGAAGTATCTCGTTTCTTTCTCTCGTTGCATAACCTAACGAACTTCGAATCCATCTGGCGTGTTTTAAAGTAAAAAAAAACGCAGCTTTCGCGCGCGCCAAAAAACATTTCCAAAAAAGTTACATATACGAGGACCACCACCACCACCACCTTCTGGCTGGTCTGGCAGACAAAACTTTCACAACCTTGCCGAAGGACGTCACCGAGAGAGCGAGCGACCACAAAGCGGTCGCATTATTCGGACATCCGTACGCGTGATGACAGTTATTATTGTTTGTGCTTTTATTCATTTTGAAACATCTGTACAGGCACGCATGTGTATGTGTGTGTGTTTTGATAACAATCCTTCATCCCTGCTTTACCCTATGTCACGATGATGGAACATATGAGACAACATCACCATCGTCGTCGTGGCGACCACTCCACAACAACTCAAAGCCGAACCACGGACTCCGGGGTCTTCCACTTGCGCCCTCTGACTGGGTCGGGATTTTTTCAGACGAGGCAGCCAAGTTTTTGGTTGTGTCATAATACCACTCTCCTCCCTTATCCCTCTCCCTCCGCCTTCCCTGATCATGCAATCAACAAAAACCAATCCTCCCAAACAAGCTGGCACGCCGCCGAACGGCGGTTCGCGTAAATGTTGCATATGGTGGTCAAAACCAAAGTGAAAGTGTCCTATTTTCTCGGCCCGGCTGTTCCGTTCAAGAAGCGAAGCAGAAAAAAAAACAAAGCTTGTGCCTATATTATAAGAAGTTGGCGCCACATTGGATCTCACTTTCGCTGCGCTCCGACTGCTTTGGGTATCTTAAGCCGGAGTTACCCTCTTCAGTATAATTGAAGTCTAATGATATTTTTAGGTTATTTTTGAAGAATTCCTTTACGCTAGTCGTTTTTTTCTGAACTATAAATCCTATCCTACTACTAGCAACAACTCGATGAATTACACACAAAAAAACTAGAATTATGACTCTTTAAGACAGCTTTCCACAACTATGTAACGTAATCGTCGCGGACACACAGACGAACGCCTCTCGTGATAACCATCTATGCTGCCATTTCTTGCCTTCTCCCTCTCACACACACGCGCGTCTTGCTGCGGCAACAACATAAACACGTGGCGGCGACCACGGGGGCCGCCCCTGTGGATCTCTCGAAAGGTGTCCGAGAGATGATGTAACCGCCAATCACGCGTATTATTGGAGGAGAGAATGCCATCGAAATGGAAAGGAAGGAAAAACGAACAAAATAACCGTTACAACACACACAACTGACGAGACTCTGCGAGGTTGTTATGTCGGTGGTTCCGATTCGGAATCTCTTCTTCGTCTGAAGATTACAGCATTGGGAGGCGAACAACACCCGGCCGGGTGTTTCATTCCAGAAAATGGAAAGTGAAGACTTCTCTTCTAAATTTTTGCCACCTATTTTACACTCTCTTTCTGTGTTTCTAGGTGTGCAAAACCTTGAGTTTAAAACAACGTTTCTTAACACAAAAATGCGCTTTATTTTCGTGTGAAGAAATTGCATCGGAACTTCCGTACGTAAAGGGCAAGACAGAACCTCAATGTGACCACCACCTGCAGCACAGCCCTTCGGAGTTCTATGAGTCTTTCAACAGAGTATGGGAATATTTTTGTCAAAGTGCCACAACACACTGCCATTGTGGAGCGAAAACAACTTCAGAACCGATAAACAAGGAAGTGTGCACAAGGGAACAAAATTCACAGTATGTTGCAACAAGCGCACCAATGTGGGAGCTAAAACTTGGGGTAGTCACTTGTTCCGTTTCGTTTTACGGCTGTGTGTTGTTTTGCAGCAGAGCAAAATGTCATCCGTAACAGGGGCAGGCGCGCGCGCGTGCATTGTTTTCCATCTTTTGGTTGCCATTTCCCACGCACATGTGGTGGAAGAGAGCTCTGTGGCAGACTCGTCAACAGTGCATGGGGCATTGTCTCCTTTGTAACGCTCTGTGCCCTTCAACTCAGTGGATCATAATCATTAGAAATATGTTTCCTGCATTAGTAACTTGTTGCTGAAATGACACACTTCAACACCAAATTCTAGTGCGCTGGTCGTCAAGATTTCCGTTATACTGAGTGGAGTTGATTTATTTGCCACCGTGCGCATAGGAACGAACGCTTGACAGTAGAATACCATGGTCGAGAAGTTCGCGTGTACTTCTCACCCAAAGGTTAAACCCGGCTAGACACGCGCAGGTGGTGAGGTGGCGCAATTGGAAGGAAACGACAGAAAATGCCGTTTTGACGAAAACCGGTTCCAAGCCTTCCTTCATCGTTCGCTCGCTTTGGGCGGGAGTTGGTGGTCATGCAGTTTGTGCAAGTACAACACACCAAAGAACAGACTCACACAAAGGGGTTACGGTGTGCGCCACCCAGACGGAATATGGGTGCCTCTGATAGCATATGTACATATACAACCTATGCCCAGACCGAGTAGCATACCGGTTCACGAAGCATAACAACACCGTGTGTAATGGAAGCTTCCGTTTCGAAAGTGAACGTGGGATTTGTGGCTTAAAGTTATAGTCTCATTCTAAACTGATCGTTGCTTTTTTTCTCTCGTCTATTATCGAAGTTTTGTTGGGAATTTCCGTGAGCTTTTTTGATCATTCGTCTAGTCGTCTATTCTAATTCAACTTCTTATGATTATCCAATATTTGTAAGGCTTTTGTATATAATTTCTTTCTCTCAGTACCTCAACATTTATACATTCGATGCTTTCGAATGTCAGCTGTATGAGACGAAACCTCAATCTCGAATCACCGAATCCCACATCTTGAGACCCCACTGTCCACCAGTTTTTGGTTTCCTAAGGCTTCTTTATTAACCACGATCGTGCGCATACATTAGGATGACAGCTCAGTAACTGTAACGTGCCGTGTGGAAGGGATGCAATGCAAGACCGTTAAATCGTGCAAATGAAACTTCCCCTCCCTCTACTAGGGCTACCACGATACAAAAACCGGTCTCGGCGACCGAGGACAGAGACCTGACCGAATCGATCAAGGCGAATCTGATTGTGACACACCGCCTTCCCACTCTCTCTCTCTCTCTCTCCCTTCCAACACCTGAGATCACCATGCACACCCCGAAATGGATGGAGGAGACGTGCAACATGCTAATAATTGTACCGCAACACCACACCTTTCCATTTCATTTGGCACGCTTTTAGAGTTGCTGTGTGCTGCGCTACCTTAGGGTAATCGAAGATCTGGCCGAGGAAAAGCCGCAACCGACTGGCTGGAGACACTGGCACTTTCCGACCGATCGGGTAGGGTCAACTATAGCATTACATTTCCCTCCCTTCTGTACTCTTCCCAGCAACTACTACCACTTCAAAACATAACAAGGAAGTGTTGGTGGTTGACGACCACGACGACTCGGGGTTTTCCGATCAATTGCCCGAAGGAGTTTGTACGATAATTTACGCGATCTGCAATTACTACTACGCGCGTTAGGAAAGCTATGCGCACGCTTTGGCGGCTCCAGCGGTGCAAAAGGTGTCTGGAGGACAACGTGAGCTTCTTTGACTGGTCAGCTTAGCGCCCGGAGGGTGTATAGAAACTCTGAAGAATTAAGAGTCCCAGCAATTGACGCCTCCATCACACCAAGATGTCGATGATGTCGTGCAGATAACTAGCGAAAAATAACCTCACAATTTCCCATTCTCCTTATACTTCCCATACTAAAACAAGCTCTAGTTTTCAATTTCCAATGTACACTGTTGGGAGATAGAGAAAAACAAACCCCTAACTGACGTGATACTCCCGGCAACTCTTCCGGTGGTTTCCCTCCTTATCCACACCACCTTACTCCGCATCCCAACCCGTGTCTCGGTGTAGTGAAATTGAAAGTGAAAAGGTAAAACCGTAACAACTTCACGTCTTCGTGACATCCTCTCCACGGCAAAGTTCCTCATCGCTGGTCCCGCCCTGCATCAGCGTAAAGGGAGGAGAGGATCGATTTTTCTTACCTTCACTTTTTTTTTCGCGCTAGACTGCACATAACTGTGTGTGCTTGGTGTGCGAATGGGAGGAAACGTGTTTGGGGGTGGCCGGCAGCAGAGCGGCTAAAGAAATCAGTGCCCTTTCTCGTTTCCTGGATGCAACACAAGTGCAACGCGCGAGGTGCAAGTGCAACACACCACGTTGCAGCAAGCAAAGCACTCCTCGGCGCAACTTGTGTTTATGTTATAGTTTTACAGTAGATTTCTCCCCGCGTTTATCAGTTTCGGTCTCGCGGAACTAGCGGAAGGTCGAAATAGAGAGCGAAATAAGGGCAACAACAAGCAATTGCGCATTTAGGCGAATTTTCACTTTTTATTGAGTAAGGTTGAAGGAAATAGCGTAGGTTAATATAAAACTGGAGATTTATCTTCCTTGTAATCATGGCTATTTAATTTACCCTATATTTAATTTACCCTATATAACGATAAAATCTGCCTATGAATATTTTTAAACCGATATTTTGTTGTCTTATGCATCTGCCTGCTTTGTCTCACAAGGTGACAATTGTCGCACCCATCTCCGCCCGACTTTCTTCCGTATTCCCGGATGTTGGGAAGTCCAACCATTACGGTTTCACAATCGCACACACATCGGACAAAACCTTGGAATTGGACCCGAGGAACAGCGCTTTACGACCGAGCGCGGCACACAATTCGCGACGCGTGTCATGGCAAATCATGCGTTACACATTTTGCCAACAGCATTACACACGTTGGCGCACTTGTATGTATAGTATACACCGTCAGGTCGTCCATCACCCGTCGTGTCTGTCCCATATATTTTGGTGCCAAACCAGGAAGACCTGGTAGTTGTGCTGCATATGATTCCAACACGGGGGGGGACATACAAACACCTCGCCACGATCGCCACACATAATAGATCGACGAGCGAGCACGCGCTGTTTTAATTCACAATTGACTCGTCGCTTGGTCAATGTCAGTGTACGATGGGTGTTGTTTGTGTGCGCGTACAAAAGGTGGCTGGATATGGAGGAATTAGGTTTCGAATTCCGGCCACCGTACGCGTTGTGTCCGAGACGACTGCGAAAAGCGCTTCTTCTGATACACCGCTTTTACTTTCGTCAAGGTCAAACGCGGGGCGCGCAAAAAAGCACTCGAACAAGAGAAGCCGAAACCAAAACGTAAACCCAAGAAACTGTTTCACGAGCCAGCTGCCAAGACAGACGGTAGTATAGTAGGTAGGGTTCGATCTTCAAGACAACCTTCCACCAAATATGCGCCTGTGCATCTGTGTGTTGTGTCTCGGATTCACAATCAATCCGGCGCGTTGTGTGTGAACTCCAGGGGCACAACACTCGGAGGGAAGTAAAAATCGTTTGTTTAAAAGTTGGCTGATTTAGGCCACCGACATTGTAGTACCACCGCGCCTGAACTTGTGTGTTACACTTCACACACTGGCTAGCTTTTTTTTCTCGTGCGACTAATCGTGCGATCGCATAAGCCTGCTCGCTGAATAATGAATGAAAAAAAAAAACACATTTGGGCGGAAACACAGCGTGTGTAGAGCAGTGCCGCCGGGTGAGACCTTAAAGTTCCGTTTTGCAAGGCAGTGTGTTTGTGGACACGGAGCGTTTTTTATGCAATTTTTGGCCAAACTTTGTTTATAAAGCGTGGACAGAGATCATCAACGATCAGTTTGTTTGCAAAGAAAAAAAATACTAAAATAGCGCCAATTCGTTTATAAAACTTCCTTTTCATTTCCATCTCACAAGTATTCTTCAAAAAAAAAGAAGAAGAAAGATCGTAGCAAATTCCCACAACAATCTCAATTTATTCGCTCAAAGCAACAATGAATATCTACCACACATCTCGCATTTATAAAATGAATCTGCTGCTCATTGTTGTACTACGTCTCAAGAGGCTTATGTTGGAGTGTGGTCGTTTGCACACCACAAACACTGTGGAACCGAGCAGCCACTTGGGTTTTACCGTCATCACCACGCACCAGGCAACTAGTTTGTTGCGTGTCTACGGATAATTATTTTCGGGGAGTGCTAAACCATGCGCTCCTCTTGCATCTCCAATACACTGGAGGGAGCTTCCCAACGCAAGAGGGAAAGGAGAGTTCAGATACTCGAAAAACATCGTCAAACAACAGGCAGCTGTGCAGTGTGTCTCGGCGAGTTGCGCAAACGAGCACATAAAACACGTCGTGGTGAGACGATCGCACGACACCCGAAGGATAACCCGCGTACGCACAAACGCGCCACGACGTAAAGCCTCGCTTCTCGTCCAAAGTTTCATCATAATACGATCGTCGTTTGACAAACACCTGTGAAATAAAATCAATCAACGAAACTTAGCCACCTTCGGAAGAAAATCACACCCCCATATGTCGACGAGAGCTTACGAGGTTGTGCATTCAATGCAAATAGTGACATTTGTTCGCTAGATTGTTTTTTTTTAATTATCAAATTAGTATTGGTTGCGAAAAGGCTAAAGTACCAAATATTCTATTTGCTATATTATAGCATGTTCGAGTTTAGCAAATCACAAAAAATTATAGCAGCAAAGGTACAAATTCAAAAATTATAGCACCAAGGAATTCATTTTCGAATTTAATGTCTAGATGTAATAGTGTACTGCACGTTTATACTAAAGAATTAATTTCTTCACATATTTAAAAAAACCTGCATCAACACGGCTAAGATAATAAAGACAATTTAGTAATCATTTTCATAGTTGATAATATTGAGTGTGCTGTACTATATACGATATGAACACCCTACATTAAAGCTGTTGCCATTAAGATATAATTTAATTACATCTCTACAAGGCATAGGTAATGTGCCGGACGTGTCCGGAATTGGAATCGTTCCTTACAAAGCACAACCCAACGGATCACAATTATATTATCCCAACGCTAGCTACTAACTACACGCGTCCGCGCGCGCGTTTAGGTTGTTGATTTATTACTTGTGGTATAATAAATTCTCCTTCCTCCCCCGATAAAAGGGCATGTGTGTGCTCGTCGTGTGATGGCAAAATGCAAAAGAAAGTACAGCCAAGTGCAATGACTGTCTACTTTTCTCCAAAACCACCTACACACACACATAAACGGAGAGATTCGCAGAAATTGACAGTAAGGAAATGAGGGAAATTGAAATCGCGCGTATCAAATTCCGACCCGACGCGGCTGCACATACATGAGGCAGTAGCAATTGAATATCGTGATAAATTTTCATCTCGTTTACCGACCGTGATATGGATGCTGCCGCGGCGTGTGGGCCGCTAAAATGCAGCCAAGCATCATACAAATACTCTGCGTGGGCGCCAGAAACCCAACCAAAAGGGCTTTTTGCTTGCGTTCGCCGAAGGGAAACCGAATCCGGGGGGGGCCTGAGCGACTTAATTATGAACACAATCATGCACAATTCCGCGCAAAAATCTTCCCACACACACACACATACACACAAACGCAGAGAGTAATGTAAAAACAAAAACAAAATAACTGATTGGTTTTGTTTGTGTTGCGGTTCGTTGGTGGGCCATTGCAACATGGCACACTATATATCTGCTCCGCGCTTACTCACGCGACACGAGATGCTTAGTTATGATGCTGTACAAACTGTCGGGCTTCCGGTTTGATTGCTGCCTTTTGTGTTTTACAAGATGATGGAAGTACACTTTTTTTATAGTTATTTCAATTTGCCCCATAATGAGATGGTGCTGGAAGGCTTACTAGCTATAGTGTCTTTTTGTTTCTTTATTTTTCGCTACCGTTAATGAGCTAATCTGTCAGTTGCTTATTTTGCTAATTGACAGGCTGGAAGAGCTGGGAAGCGATCAAAAACCGTCAACCGGATATGCATATTAATTTGATTTTTTGTTGTTGTGTTTTTCATTTTCATTTGCGCGCGTCTCAACTGCTTTTGTATAACAACTCAACAAATACTTTCCTATCCTCTCACGAGGTTGAGAGGTGAGGCTGAAGTGACGAAAACAATGCTCTTTCCTTCTTGCTCTCTCTCTCTCTCTCTCTCCTTACCAACTGATCTTACATTTCACCCGAGAAACTGGGATAAAAGGTCCAAATGCGGAACCCAAGCTGGAAGCGAGAGAAAAGTGCGAAAAAAAAAATCACATCCCCATCAACTGATTATGTAAAAGTCACCCCCTCAACGGCGCCACCCCTTGCGCTTCCCCCCTCTTTCATTTCTCCTGTGAATATTTTTTTTCGGGTTTGCCAATTTTTAAGGTTTGGTCACCAAAATGCTTACATCCGCGTTTCAGGGGTATAGATTTGGGTGCGGAGCTTTTACCAGAGTCGGATGGGTTGCTTGGCAGTGGCGGGCGGGCTTTTGCGCCTTTTTTTCACACCATATTAAAAAGGGGGAGTGAGTTTGCGCCACACCACGCGATTTGGCAGTGATTTGCGCAAGTAGGGTAAGGCGGCGGTTTGTGAGAGAAAACTTTTGCACAGGTTTGTGTCCTTCGCCAAGACGAAAAGTTTTGCAATGCATAATGAAACGAAAGCAAAAGTGTGCACAGAGTGGTTGGTGGTGTTGGGTTGTGTACAACGTTCATTTGCATTTCAAAGAGGCACTGTTTTTTGTTATATTTTATGAAGTCAATATTTCTATGGTAAATAGCTTTTATAGCAGCTAGTTTATAGCATGGAATATTTACTACGTTTATACTTGAAAGTTGCGCAGTCGACTGGACATCAATTGCTGGTAAATTATTATAGCAAAAAAAAAACATTATGTCAATTCCATTTAACAGCGGATTAGGTGCTTAATACTCTGATTTATTAAATTTTTGAATTAAAATATAATCAATGAGCTGTCAAACTTTCAAATCCAGAAATATAAGACATTTGGAGCTTATTGAGCAGTTAGTCTTAAGGCTACCATAACTCTCTGGACTCTTAAGACTACTACAGAGACTTGCTGTATAGGTGTGTGAGGAAAAAGCCGCAAACAACTATGTTTCCCTTTGGAAAAAACATTTGAAAAAAAGGAGAAAAAATAGACCTCTTCACTCACGCACTGTTACACAACCCTCTGGCTGTAGTACGCACAATGGGGCAGCAACAACAACAAAAAACCTCAACGAGAAAACCATGTGGCGGAAGACTACCACCTTAGCTACCCCACAAGCCAGCTCAAAACATTCCCTCCCCTTGAAATAAAAGCTTGCCCCGACTCGAGTTGTGTCTACGAGACAGTCCACACACACACAAACGCACGCATGTGCGTAATAAAATACGCACAAACCCCCCCTCAATGTTTCTCTCCCCTTTAACACACTCCCGGATCTCCACCATTGTACAACTCCCCGAGCAAACGCACCATGATCTTTGCCCACTTCTTCTTGCATCAAAAAGCGCTGATCGCGTGATCTTCTTGTGCTCAACTTCAAGCCGGCAAACAACACAGATGACAAAAGAGGGGCAAACGCACACACACACATACACACCTCCAATTACTTCTTTGCCTCACATATGGGAGTAGAAAAAAACAAGGGTATTGAGAGGAAGAAAGAAAACCGCGGAAGAAAATGATAATAACTACTGCCATAACTTTTTTTTTTTGCTTTGATGAGTTTATTTGCTACTACAATGCACGCACACGCACGCAACAGAGGTGGCACAAACATCATACGCGATAGTGTGGTAGTAGTGGTGGCTAGTTCCGCACTCGTAACACACCGAGAAAGGAGTGTGCGCGCGTTCCATAATAGAAGAGCCACCACACCGAAGAGCATCATCGTCACGATCATGAACATCTTCGGCTGCTCGGCTGTATCGGGGGGGAATATGAATTTCGCTTTCAATATGAGCGCCAACATTGAAGCAGTGATGATGATGAAAGAGAAGAGGAAAGTTGTATAATTGGCGGAAAAGCGCAAAATGGAGAAAGAGCAACGAAACAGAAATGGAATGGGAACGGGTTTGGGTTGGTGGTGGGTGGTTTCGCTCGCAAGGGAGTTCCTTCCCTATATAAGGTGTGGGTGGTGGAGGAATATGCTATTAGATCATGGGGTCGAAGTTTCTTACAAGTTGGCGTTTAGTTGTTCGAGAAACTAAATTAAAACCCCAATGGAAGAACTCAATTTCTGGTGAGAGATTTGGATTGTGAAAATGTCTCTGAAGCGTTTAGGATAGAAAATGCGCTTTAACTTACAGACAATAAAAACAGACTGGAGAGGTAGGAGGTTCAATCGCATCCACAACCCAAGAAGCATGTGTGGAGAACCATTATTATTGTTATGAACACCACATGCTGCATCATAATCATCTGCATGGGTGCTGCTGTCGGGTGGAAGTAAATGTATGTAAAATTGCCATGTACAGAAACATGGCAAGTTTACATTAATACACAACCGCACACACACACACACACCTCACCTTCCCGTGGCTTGAAGTAACTTGCGCGATACCATCGAACTGGAACCCGCGGTTTTTCGGCGGGTGGATTTAGACGTAAAAAAAACCCGATACTGAGTAGTGGTTGGTATGGGTTTTCCATGTTTTTTTTTCAACCCCAAAGGTGTCTTTCTTTTTGAGGGAATGAAATAACATTTTTGGAACTTTACCTACAAAAACATGTTGAAATTAGGTTTTCATTCCTGCAATAATTCGGTTTTTATTAATACTTTATAGCTCTTTATAGCAGTTAACTAAAGTGCTATAAAAATTGGTCTCTAGGGAAATAGGAAACAAAAAAACATAAAGAGCAATTAGTAATTCATCTGCCCTAGGGTAAACTGACCCACACACTTACAACAATCCTGCGCTCCTCTTCTTAATATGCAGGGAATATATAAATCTATACGATGCTAAAATCAACGAACGCAACACAATTGTGGTTTATGATCAACTCTCTTCTTCCCATTCATTCTCGCTCTATCTCTTCCCAGCCAACTAATAACGCTCCTACTATATTATATGGCTGATATGCTGCCCGACATGCCTCATGGACGGCACTTAAATTGTTGTCCATAAAATAAGGACCACAAACACACAGACACGCAGTGTTCTACACACGGTACACGCGGGACAGCCAACGAAACACAAAGTTGCTACACAGCAAAAGTGAAGCTTCGTTTGAGTGATGCGCACCAAACCTGCTCTGCTCCCCCATTAATGTAGCAATATCGTACTTGCAATTGCTATAAAACTAACCCCCCGCCCGCGAGTTAAGGGTTGAATAGAAGGGGTTCGTCGTTTGAGTCACTCAAGTAAATCCTTTACGCTCTTTACACTTTAAGCAAGTAAACCTTCCTCCCCACATCATATCAAGTGTAGTATGCAATTCGACAGTCGGTGAGGTGAAGGTATTCCGGGTGTCCGGCCCGTACAGCAGTAGTTGGTGACGCAAAGCGGTTCATCATATACTCTTTGCATTTATCTGCTAAATGTTACACGCCATTTATGCAAGCGTGCACCATGTTATAACATGCTTACGCACCGCTAAAAGGCGGGTGGTAGAGAATGGAGGGCTGCTTTTATGGCGGACGAGAAGCATTCGTGAATGATAACACACAAACGCCTTTTCTTCACGAAACACGCGCGCTCGTGTTCGCGCAAACAGACACACAACATGTGAGGAAAAAAGTGCGCCACCACACAAACACACACATAGACACAGTTGTGCCTTCATTCTTTGTTAGTGGCTTCTTCTTAGTAGTTCAGAATTACCCACTTATCCATATATAACGTTAAGCGCTAAGAAGTTTGTTGTTTTCTGTTGTGCGTGGTGTGTGCTGATGAAAAGGAAACAACAACAAAAAAAAACTCATTCAACGAGAACATTTGCACCACACATTCACCCCCCGGCCGAAAGCCAAACAAAAAAAAAGCAATACATAGGAAGCATGAGCAAACCAAAAGAAAAAAAAAGGGAAAGGAAATACAGAGAGCAAAGAAGAACCAAAAACAAAAGCAAAAACAAGAGATAAATGAAACACATAACTCACTTGGAAGTTTCGTTAAGCGAAATTGAAAACGATTAATTTATGCAATTATTCTACCACGTTCTTTGCCGCTGATGTGTGTGTGTGTGTGTGTGTGTGTGTGTTGGCCACTAGTGCCTGCTGGTTCCGGTATAGTAAACATCCCCTCACCCAGCAGTGGAAGATTGACGACAAACCCCGCCGCTCTTTAGACCAACTTTGCCAACTTTGAGTGCCATAATGGGATTATAAGGAACGAAGTGAAGAAGATAATAAAGGAAAGAGAAACATTAACACACTGTTACAGCCAGCACAGCAACACACAACAGCAAAAACTCTTACTTTTCAATTATACCACCACAGGCAGCGATCGAGGAAGTTATGGACCACTTCCAAACTGGGCAAAACAAAAGAAGTTAAGCCAACTAAAACAAAAAAAACCCCCTGCGAACGAGTCTTCAAACAGCTACACACAATAGAAATGTTGTTCCTCCCCCCCCTCCCCCCCCCCGGGGGGTGGGGGGGGGGGTTGGTGGATTTGTTGAAAAGGAAAAACTCCCGCGGCCGGGGGTCGAGAAAACACAACAGCCGCCACAAATACACACCTACCAACCCTGGTGTTTGGCGGGCTAATTCATGTGAAAGATGGAATGTGGTTGGTGGAATAGAGTTGAGGAAGCTTCCAACATAACCCGCACACATCACACAAATAGCACAAAAGCTGCAAAAGAAATAAGAAAAACAAAAAAACCAGACGAACCACAGTCTCTTAGATAATCTGCTTCCGACTTCTTCCGCGCGTGTGATGATGATGATGATGATGAGGAGTTGTGCAACTTAATTTCAACCCCATCAACCCCTCCCCCCACGCCTTTCCAGGGGGGGCCTTTTCTTTTCTTTTTTCCCGACCATTTCTTTTCTTTTTTTTCCTCGCCACTTTCTTCTTGCTGTAACAATTTTCCTTTCGTTCGGCAACAACAATGCGTGTTGTTGCGCGGAAAAGATGAAATATTCCGCATCGCGAGACGCCATACATACTAACACAACTGAACCGTGGGGGGCAGCAGGCGGGAAAGCTTTCTTCCGGTGAATTTAACCCACATTCTTCGCTTCGATTGCGTGCAGATGCTCTCGCACACACATGTTTTTTTGTTTCGAATGCAAGCAGAATAGTTAAAACCACTTGTCGTTCGTCCGATAGTGCAGGGTTACTCTGGGAAAACTTAAGTATGTCAACCGTTTTTTGGTAGTCGAATTTTCTATTGATTTGAAAAATCGCGTTTACAACGTACGGTTCAAGAATGGAAATGCGCAATCCTTATCTTGTTCTGTTTTTTAATAGTGAATAAAAACGTCGTTTTATAACGATAAACAGAACGATAAATAACATTAAGTCGAAGAATTTTTCATGATTTTGTGTGTTAAATATAACTGTCTGATAAACTTTAACCCGATTTAAACCAGGAATACAACCTATTCTTTTTCTATGTATCTTTTCTGTCGAAACTACCTCTAACTTTGGGGATTTACATCTTAGAAACGACGAAAGTGCTCGGTGTATTAATTTTATTATAATTATTATTTATAATTATTTTTTGATCAACATTGCGTAAAATTCAAGATCACGGCACATTGTCAACCACTGCCTTGCCTGGATCCAAGCCAGTGCCACATTTCCCACGAAAAGACAGGAGAGATTGCGATACACCACACAAGGTCAACAGCAACAGTGCGTGCAGAGGGCCGCACCTTATCAAGCATCTGCCTATATTACGCCCCCTTTAGTGACTAGAATTGTCACATTTAAAGGGAACTGTTTACAACATTGGGGGGTGCGAGTCGTCCCAAACGTTAACTTCGGCATTCAGTGTGACAAAATCCGGAAAACGTCACACTCTACTGGGGACACTTTCCCTGCTGCCCTGCTGTTTTTCAGAAACACAACCCTCGCTGGATGGGAAAATCAAATGTGCAGTTGCAGTTGGTTGCACCACCACCACCAGCGCGAAAAGGGGGAAAAACTGTTGTCCAAGGTTTTTAGCGAAGAGGGGAGCAGCAGCAATGGCAGGATAACAAACAGTTAGAGATGCAACAGGGAAGCTTATTGTTGTGTCGAAAGTGTATAGCCAACCTACCAGCAGATATGAAAAGATTCCGTTGCATTGTTGTACCTCTCTCTCTTTTTTTCCCTTGAGTTTATCGATAGAGAGAGAGAGTGAGAGCTTTTTTAAAAGTTCGAAAGGAATTTGAAACCATTCTGAACAAAATGCAAGGGGAGATTCGAACCTGCACAACAACAACAACGCACCCGCATGATTATATTTTTCCCACCCATTTACTACAAAGTGTGACCCTTCCTTCTCGCAGCTATATGCACAACGCACGAAAAACGCGTTAGGATGCGCGCGACCGTACCCGAATTACTATCGGAACGGAAGCGCAAACAAAGAGGGAAAAACTACAACTAAAAGTACGATGATGGGGACACACAACGACCGTGACGACCTTGTAATGCTTGTGTGCTCCTTTTTGTTACTCCCGGAAAAAAGTGCTGCAACGAACCCTGCCATTCTGTGTGCCTCTGTTGGATCTATCTCGCTCTCGTTCTCTCAGCTCAACTAGCGTCATATCAGTGATGGCTGGCGCATATTATTGCAAAATTCTTTGCAAAAAACAAAACAACAGCAACGATAGGTGCGATGATTGTGTGCTTTTTGTCCGAAGCAGGAGAGCAATTTAACGATGCGTGAAGGAAGTATATATACGTAAGTAAAACTAAAAAATAAACCCTTCTCCTTCCATTTTCATACCATATCCACCCTATCCATCGGCATTTGGATGACTCTTTCCTCCCTTTTTTTCATGTGTATTCTTCGGCGAGCGTCAATGTGTTGAAAAATTCATTACTCACATCGTCGAGGGTCGTCCGTCGTGATCGTGTGTTTGGTGATTCACCTGCCACACGGCGGAACACTTTACGCTTGATATGGAGCAGGCAAAAGCAAGAACCTCTCGACTGCCTTACCGGTCCATATGTGCCAGGCAGCACACATCACCCCAAAGAAAGACACAACACTACAGTGGAAGAGGTGAAGCGAAAAGTTACGACCAAACAACAACAACAACAAAAAAACATATTAAGAATGCAAAAAAATAAAGCCAACAATCCGATAAACTTCCGCAAAAAACATGGTGAAGCCCCCACCACACACACACACATACTCCCAACAATAGCGTGGCGGAATGATGATATGAACGACGCGCGAGGAGTCGACGCAAATAATGGCAACAACAAAAAAAAAGAAATCTAATCAATGCTAATGAGAGAACCGTGCAAGAACCGGTCAAACCACACACACACACACACACACAAACTCAACAAAGAGCTATATGACCGCACATTCGCACACCAGTCGTATCAACAATTTATTTTGCTGAACCTTTTTTTTTACTCCATTTGGGACGGACGCGACATGGCACACATGGCGCCAAAGTAATAGAATTTTGAGCAATAGACAATATATCCAACCGTTGCGAAACAAACATAAGATGAACTAAATGGAACACACACCCTCTATCTCCAAAGCCTATCCACCAAGAATGATTTGTGGTGATTTTAAATCAAGAACAATTAAATACGGCATGACCCGTGCGTGCGTGTGTCTCTACCGTAGTTGTTTACCGGGAGACACGGAAGAGAGATAGAGAGAGAGAGAAAGAGAGAGATACATCTCTCAGTAGTCAAGCTATTGGGAGGGCAGCCTCCCAAAGGGATGAAAGAAGGGGATGAACTCCACACACGAACTGGGGACACACTAGCCAGGCACGGGGAACACACAACATCACTTTTCTTACTCACCATCACCACACCAACACCATCCGACAGACCACTTCTCGGGACTCAATTGGGTGTATTCAATTTCTTCTCATTGAAGCCAATTTGTGCGACGAAAGAACGCGCCGTACATTGCGTCAAACGGACGAGACCCCGAAGAATATGTGTATGAGAAGTAAACTACTACCCCTCCTCTCCTCCTGCCCCGTTGGGTGAAGGGACTGCACCTTTATCTCTGTGTCACTCTTGGTGTAATTGCGCGCCAGTGCGTATACAAATGGTGCCATTATCTGAGCATACAAATATATGTGCCAGAGGGAAGAGCTAATCTGTGGGGATATTGGATGCAACAAGTCTCAGATTCAGTGGAGAGCATAGCAGAAACCCACCAACAAGTCAACATGTGTTTCCAGGAAGATATCGATCGCTTGGCGACTCTATTCTAGATATGCCTGTTATATACTAGAGTATGAAGTGTGGAGTTCCCTCCAAATCAATGCATCTCGGTGGTGGATATCATGTGACATCACAAGCTCCCTCCAGCGTTTGGTAGAGAGGACTGGTTGTTCGTTTTGAAATGTATACAACCCACCCGCGAAAAGTTCGTTACCAAAATCAAGGTTGGTACACACACACCTTGGAATTTGTGGTCAGAACCTGTCACCTCAGGAGGATCCTTAATACGATAGGACTTTCATCTGGTCGGTTTAATGTATGTTTCTTCTCAATTTTCAAGCTTTTTTATTCATCGTGATCACGTCATGAGCAATGACAAAACACGAAGGATCGTCAGAAAGTCCTCTTAGATATTCAACAAGAACAGCATCTCGGTTTGATGATAAGCTGAGATAAAGTCTAAGTGGATCTAAAATTGCGAAAACCATAAGAATCCTTGGGAGAATTGGCAAACTTTGTATATACCTTGTCCAAAAATGACCTTCTTCCGTATCACTTTTTTGTAATACGTCGTACGATCGTTCAAAAGAAAACGTTAGCAGTCAATCGTCAAAGCCTAATAACATAACTCCTGTGGCGTACACCTTCATCTCTCGCTACAAAAGGGCGGGTGTGTGTGATTGCAAATTTTAAGACCGAATCGAAGTGACTCGCTTTTCTGCTTCGTTTCTGCCTCTGTTGTATTGTGTCCCGTAAGTTCCGCATGAATACGGACAGTGTGGTAGCACAGGCGAGACTTCACTACAGAGAGCGCCACGGCGACGACTCTGGATGGAAAGATCATTCCAAAAAAAAAGGCAAGGGTGGCGTAAGAAGGGTCGGCGGGAGCGCGGTGGTGAAGTTCCTCCTTCTCAACCAACCGTAGCAACGGCAACAAAAATATATATATAAAACCTCCCCGGTACCAAACCCGGTAAAACGGCGTTGGAGAGCAGTGAAAGTTATGACTTATTTGCTGCTATTGCCTGTTATTGCCGGCTGCTGTCCGATCGATCGAACTTAGGGACGGCGCATACACACACACCACACACTTCCGGAGTAGTAGAGTCCACCTCGTGCAACACCAGGCGAGCTGTTTATTTAAAAAAAAACGACGACTAAACGGCACCCACCATCAACACTGGGGTTGGCTCGCCACAAAACGTCACATCTATAAACCTTATGCAAATGACAGTTTCACTCTTTGGTTCCTTTGGTTCCAGACAACAGAAAAAAATGGTCTACCGGCACGGGGTTTTTGGATTTTGGCGGATTTTTAAGGTGGTAAGAGAGAAGGGTCCTTCTTTTCTTTCCACAAGGAGCAAGGCGAAATTTGTGTTTGCAAAAACAGCCACCCGTTTGTACTTCCCAATAAGAGAAACTATCCAGGCGCAGGTAAAGGAGACTATTTCACGAACCCTGGGTGCTCTTGAGATGTAGTGACGACGCCACTTGGCGCCATTTGTTCCACCAAAACTAGAGAGTTTATCCATGTATACATATAAAAACGCAACGATAAAATGGCACTCCACTTGAATGTTGTAGTGTTGCGTAGCGGTAAACTGTTTCTACCTATTCACGGCTTTAACAAAAAAAAAACACTCATCCTTACCTTGCGTGGGTACTCTCCAAAATCGTAGAGTGACGCGCTGTGCATTATCGCAGTAGACATGTTTGTTGCTACGGAGATGCTGGCTCGTGCGTATTCAGGCTCCTTTGCTAACGGTGTTTTTTTTTATTTCTATTTTATTCGCTCGCTCCACACACTACTCACACAAGGTAGCACATACGCACGCTCACGCACACTTACTGGTGGGGTCGAGGCGCGCTTGATGCGATAAAGGCGAATGATAACGATAAACACGCGGTGACGAGGTTAGAATATCGCGCTGGAACGGATGATTCTCTCTCTGATCGATTATACTGCGCTTCGACCTTTCGCTTGCTTTGCGCGAATGTGATTGCACACAGAAACACCAACACACTAATGCACAAAAACTCACTTTTCTCTCATATATATTACACACTCGGGGAGGGGGGGGCTCGCTTTTGCTCTGGACGATGCACCCGACAGGGGAAAAAAATGATCACTTGCGCCTTTTTGTATCAGCGGATAAAACCAGCAAAAAAAAAAATATCGCATCCACGGATTCACACGGCAAAATGGAATTAAAACAAAAGCTCCAATATTTTAAAAATCGCAACACACTTTTGCTTTTTCTTTTTTTATCCTTCGGGAACTAATACCGGGCTCTCTATCTTCCCCAGCAGCACACTTTGATTTTTTGGCAGCGAACGATTTTTTTTCTTATTACTGAACAACTATGGCCGGAGAGAGGACAACCGAGCACGGACGTATTTATAATAGCGAATTCGTTTTTCTTTTTCTCGACTCGGGAAAATGCACTATTTCGGCCGTTAAATAATGATTTTCACTAAAACAAAACAACTCACGAAAACCTCTCGTTCTCACTTTCCTCGAAGATCGCGCGTTTAATGCTTTGCAGTTCTTGAAACCGGCTCGTACCAGTGTGCGCGCTTGCCTTGTTTTTCGTGCTGTGTTCGCAGACGTATCATGGGAACCAATCGCAGTAAGCTTTCGCTGTGTTGGAGTGTGACAGACGGGCCAAGTGAAAAAAAAATATCTGTTTTTTTTTTACAGTGTGTTAACAACACGACCTGGTCCTGAAGAACGGAATCAAAAATGGTTTCCTGCGGTGTGTCACACACTGTTACGGATCTCGCGCGTACACTAATAATCCGTTTCACTTTTGCCACTACTACTGCAGAGCTTTAACACTGTGTCAGCCAAAATGTTCCTTTTGTTCGCTATATCGGGAACGGTGGTGCGTTTGAGAGTAGAACTGTTAGAACGTGGCTCTATGTGTGCCGGGAGCTATGACTGGGTCTGTCGGAATGGAGATAAGAAAACGACGGTTAGAAATCAGCTTACACAATTGTTGCTAAATCATCATGTCGGCGGTGGTGGTGGCTCAGCATTACTTACATTTCAAGTGTAGTTTCAACCGACAACTGTTGCTAACCTTTTCTACGTTTGATAACCGACACGCGGAAGCTCTACCCATATACACGTATACACACACACACACACAACGCACGGCAAAACTGCTTGCGTTTGGTTTCAGTAATGCGCGGAAAAGTATGTTCCCGATTAGCACGATTTATTTCACCGGAAAAATTCGAAACAATGTCCAACGAGTGCGTTGCAACGTTCACCAGGTAAGAAAACACACAATCCGCCTTGCTGTTCCACGCGCTGTTTTACATTGGCTGCTTCAACCGATCTTTCAACCTTTTCGATTTCTGCACTCTGCGCGTAACGCGTGGGCTGCTCGTGTCGTGCTAGCTCTGGCAGTTCAACTTGGCTCACCGAACTTGTTCGCAAACTGTCTGCGCTAAGTCCGCTACGATCTGCACTGGACGCCGCTCGTTTCAATTCTGTGCCCGTGTGTTGGAAGCGATCGCACTTGGTGGCTCCGCATCGGCAACGTTCGCTCTGTCGCGCACCACTACCAACGCACCCGACTTTGCACCACACGCACACCACGAACGCGGCGCGCGCGCATCTAGAGGGGAGTGTGAGCGAGCGAGTGTGAGTGTGCGTGAGAGCATATAGCTCGCCGTATGAATCGAAGCCCACTGGTTGCGCGTGTGTGCAACCTGCTAAAACTGGTGAGTTTTCAAGCGAGTTTTGCGACTCATGCAGTTCCGCTTGTTTTTGTGCAAAAACCGTGAAATTCGCATCCAATAAGGATGGAGCATTATTTCCTTAGCACAGTGACACTAAACGTGCAGGCAAACCGGCTAGCCTCAATGTGTACGACGCCATTTAAAGACGTTTTTCTCACCGTACAACGTTCGTGTGCAGTAGTGAAGTGGGGCCTGTAAACGGTGGCAAAAGTGCGTCAGTTCAAATGAAAATGAAATGAAAGGGAAGAAAGGAGGAAACAAACAAAACAAGTGTCCAACACACATGCACACATTCGCACGCACGTAACCGTGCAGGCGGGTAGAAAGTGAAGCGCACATCGCTTGCGCGTGGGAACGAGACAGCGCGAAACATTATTTCCCCTGCCAGCCAGTGATGGAATTGAGTGTAGCCGTATGTTTTGTGTACGCATAGGGGAATGTGTGCTTCTGTGTTGGTGCGATGGGTTCTTTGTTTGCATTTTACGTAGTGCGTTTTTTTCCCTCCTACTCTTGTAAAGGGGGTATCTGCTTTATCGTACGTTTCACGATGCGTGCGTGTGCAGTTTTTTTTTGTTCTCTCCCGTCACGCTGGAAATGTGACAAATTTTATTTTAGCAATATCGACAGTACCGGCACATCCGTAAAAGCGCACACAGAATTCATTCGAGTTGTGCAGTACCGTGCCGAGAGAAAATGGTGATAACAATTGGCGGACTAAGTAGCGTACCCTGCCGGAACCTTAACGTCCATGGCTGTTTGACGCATGATTAAGCCGAATTCAGGAACAGACACTAACGATGAAGAAACACTAAGCAACAACCGACGACATTTGAACTTTAAAATGGAATACTTCCTTATGGAGAAACATTGTTTCGAATAGGACACTTCAAAATAGCTTCTGGACGTAAGTAAAATTAGTACAAGCGTGTAAGTATTTTGCCGATCGTTTATTTATAAACTATGCACAACTGTACAACATCAATTTATTACGCTATCGTGTATCACTCTCTTTTGTAGAAAAACTACTTTAGGATTAATTTGTTCCACTAGGGATTTCCAACACAACTTCCTACCTGTCGTACTGTAAGACATTACTTTTTATTACCACTGTTGACACCTGACAGATGAGACCCATAAAATAATTTCTAATGTTTTTCGCTATTCGCTTGTCCTGCTCAGTACCTGTGGTTCTACTTTCTGCAACGACAGGCAAACAATTGTCCCTTTTCTGTTCTGTCCTTTTTCGCAGCTAGATTACCTCATAGGACACACAGAGTCTTAAGGGTCTTACGGGGCACCTGATTTGCAAGCGGGAACGATGTGTTAAGGGCAGATTTTTTCTTCTTCTAATATTAATTGTTTTTGCTTTCTTCATCTCGTTGCCCTACCCTGTTATTATCGTCTTTTTTTTTGGTCAAAAAATCTAAAAAAAAAAACTCCAGACCCTAGAATCCTAATACATTTACCTGTTCTTTTCATCGACATAGGTCTCTATAGCAAACGTCCCGGTTGATGGAAGATGAAAAAGAGAGATGAAATGAGTCGAAAACAAGCACCCAGATAAGGAACAGAATGATACGGGGACGTTTTAGGGATTTCGTTGGCCCACATCCCTTTAAGTCCCTCGGTCGGGTTTTGCATAACCGTGACGAACGCTGAAAAAGATCAGATGATCACTCGAGAAAACATGCTTTGGAACCACCGGCCACAAACGTCGAAACCCCATTTCCAGAAAACCGTACGATTTGGAAGACTGGCGGGGAGATTACATAAAAGAAAAAAAAAACAAAGCGACCCATCGTGATCCCTACTACTCGGCGTTAAAGGTTCTTATGTATTGCTGCTTCCAGCCTGCCAACCACTGGCCACAATCAAATCGGGACTCACACAGCCGTGATCGCAGCCGTGTATTCCACGATCAGTTATTGCTTCCTTTTTTAGCATTCCGGGCACACACAGCCATCGTCAGGATACAACCGGACCCAGGACCAACGTGTGGAGGATTTGTGTGGGAGGGAAAGGAAAAAAGGGCAAGAAGAAGAGCCAACGAATATACAAAAAAAAACACACACAACACGAACAGAAGAACCAAAGTCAAAGCAGAATTACCATTAAAAGATTGTATGTAATCGGAACCCCAAGAAGGAACGGCCGAAAAAGAGAAACCCCGTCCACGGGCAGGAATGGAAGGGCAGAAGAATGAAGCGACGGGCACGCATCAGAAAACAAGTTTCACAAAGTGGAAAAAGGATTCTTTCTACCCCTCCCCGCCCGCCTGGCCCCTTCCTGCTGTGCCGTTTCGTCCTGCAGCCCCCGGGTACGGCACCCGGAGGAATTTTGGACGGGGCGGGGTGGTAGGATTTTATGATTCTGAAATTTCGGTACAGCGTTTTTTTTGTTGTTGTGTTGTTGTATGTATATACTGTTCCCTCTACTGTTGTTATTTTGTGTATTTTCTTCTCCTTCTATTTTCTTTCACTGTTCACTCACATGGTGTGTGCTGGTGTTTTGCTTTCTTCCTGCAACTTGTTTAAGTTTTCCACTTTGGGTTTCTTTATTTTCTCGTTGTTTTCTTCGGTACTATTGTTTATCATGTTACTCGTTTTTTTTTTTCATTTATATAACTTCTATACTCATTTTAGCTGTGCTTTTCTTTTACATTTTCGGTTCCTTCGGCTTTTTTTTTTCTTCTGTCGGTCGTGTCCTGTTTCGTTCGCCTCCAGCGCTTTGGCGTTGGAAACGGCGCAAAGCTGGCGATGATGAAGAACGCGTAAAACGAAGGTCTCTAACTATAGCTGGAAGATTGCTTCGGTGCATCCGCGACGCATTGTAAGTATGTTTTGCTGAATCTTTGGTTGTTTTTTTTTTTTTTTGGTGCGAACCAACTTCATCTATATGCGCAGATTTTGTTGTATAATGTTGTGTTGTTGGCTTTTTGTTTTGTTGGTGGAATAAAAATCCATTGTTTCAAATTCCAAACCTTCACATCGCACACTGCCGCCCGCTTCTAATGATCTTGTTTCAGCCAGGGCCGGACAGTAGGGTTGTTTATTTCCTGGAACTAAAGGCACGATCCTTTCGATCCAGGGCGGAGTGTTTTGTAAACAAAAAACAAGCGCTCGTATGCGGGCTAGTGGAGTAGTAAATCCGTAAGCAAGCGCCGGGGAGGTTTTCTGCGCTCAAAAGCAGTGGAAAGATGTTGCAAATAATACGACCAAATTTTAATTTGCCGTTTCGCAAAACACACAAATCCACGCGAGAGAGAGAACTGAACCTGGTTTACGACCAGCAAGCAAGAAGCTTACTGGCGATTAACGATGTGCAAGTGTTGAGATAATTTATAGTGCGGTTGTTAAATTGGCCAGGGCAATAAAAAAGAACAAAAACAGACTCCTGATTGATCTGTTTCCGTTCGCTGCTGCGTTACGTTGCGCAGACAATTAATTAGTAGCAAATTTTATGTGTCAGCTTGTATGGTTTTATGTAGCACTTAAAGGCGATCGCTCTTAGAAAAATGGCACAAAAAGAGATCGTTTTGCGAAATTTTAATGCTTGAATGTGTTTTTATTTCTGTTGAATGAAATTTCCACCCTGCAAGTGTCGTTGCGAATATGTATTCATCTTTTCTCATTTTATGTTGCTCGTCAAAAATAAAATGTGTGCCCATTCGTTTAATCTCACCACTCCACTCGCCATGACGCAAATGATTATTAATACCTTCGATGCATTCCCGTCCTGCATTATCGATGATTGTGCTTGACCCTAACGACCCGAACGCTGTCGTACTATCGTTTCGGTTAGAATGCTCCTTCCGATGCTGTTTATACAAAACAGCCTTTAACTGATACATGCTTTCAATGAAATTGCTGGGTGAAAAAAACAGCGAGTTCCCGCCGTCAATCGAAAATAAGCTTCACTTTTCATTTTGCGTTTAGATGGGCAAAAAAAAAACAAATGGAAATGATAGAAAAGAAAAATGTCGTGACCTTCCTTAACCAGAGCGCTTAGTGGAGTTTGATTTGACGAGCGAAGAAAGTAATAAATAATTATTACAAAAATGTTACAAACACTCAGCTTTCAAGCGCACCAACAATTCCGTCGTTGATGCCTTGGACCGGCTCGGCCCGATGAGTTTTGCCTGCTGCGTTCGGAACGTTTGTCGTTACAAAACTTAAACAAACTCACCCTTATCGCACCCGACGGATGGTCCTCTGCACTCCAAGCGTTTACATGTGAGCCAGATCCAACCCGACGGGTCGATTGACGCGCTGTGCTTCCCGTACGGTTTCGGTTTGGAATCGGTCTTATCAGGAAGGGTCGCGTCATTAACTCGCTTGTTATACAACTTGCCGTGACTAGGCGCGTACTGGACACAATTTCCAGGTCATGCAGCAGTCGGACGGGTTGTGATGGAAGCATTACCCACCGAACGGCCACGGGGTTTCTTATCATTCGTGTGGCAACAGGGAGCTGCGGTGTGTGTAGAAGTCAAGGATGATGTGGCGGGGTTCGGAGTTCAGCCTTTACAATGAAGCTGTCTTGAAGCGTTAAGAAAACGCTATGTGCAGCAGCTTTTACAGTTTGTTTAGTGATGGAATGCACAACAATTTAGTTTAATGCTTTACTATAACAATTTGATAACATGGAGCATTAGGCAATCGTAATGGCTTGTGACCAATTATAATTATAGTGTCCTTATGTTCTGCTCTTTTTAAGATTCCTCAAGCAAATGGGCAAAACAATGACGAGTTGTCAAGTCAAGAGGCGCCTGTAGTATGCGAGTAGCACTGTCCGATATGTGTGTTGTACGCATGACAACACTATCGGCGCATCCTCAACCAAACAATCTTGGAACGCAGCAGTACACAAACCTGTCAGCCTGTCCGTCTTCGCTGGGACGGTGTGGTTCCGTGCTGTACGCGTCGCTGTCTTGTCAAACAGTGACCGCCGTGCGTGGACCGCGGATTCTTATCGTGTAACGCACCAGATATTGCAAATATGTAAACACATGCCCACATTTATTGTTACACCTCTGTCACCCCGTCCGTTTTGCGCGTCTATCGACCGAGCAGTACATTTTAATTAACACCCCCAACAGTGGCCGGAGGCTGACTGGTGCGGCGTTTTACGAAGTACGGAGGAGTCGATTAGATACGCAAACCGGACCGGGTACATCGCGCCCTGTACACGATCGCAAAGGGCCAAAGACCGATTGCGGTGGTGTCGTCGATAGGCTGTAAACGTTCTTCCTGGAGTCACGAACCGTAATGTTGCACGCGGCGTACGTGAGACATGCGCGTTTCGCTTCCACGTGCTCGTGCCGTAGCGTGTGGCAACGCTGGTCGTTCTGTCGCTGCTACTACAACAAACTGATACAATTCATCAGCCCATCACTTGTTGTGGTCAAGCAGGCGCACTACGTTTCAGGTGCGTTTGTGCCCGATAAGATGACGTACCGGTGGGTACGTTTGCCAGCATTCGTAGATTGGTAGCGAATCTGTCGCGCAGATTCGCTACGCGTATCCCACTTGTAACGCGGCACATTGTGTCCACAGTCTGATAGGCCGGGCGGTGTTTGAATATAAATTATGTTATGATAATTTCCCGCATATGATTATACACGTTCAACATATTATACCGTCGCTTTGTTGGAACCGTTTGAATGTTGGTTCGACATTTAAAAACAACAAAAAAAAAACTATACGTCTTACCATCCTTGACACAAGCGAAGCTGACCTTGAGCGAGATGATGAAATGGAACCTGCAAGGATATCGAAAGCTGCCCGATATTTGCATTCACTATCATAGCGTAATAATTTTTCTGGGGGTGCTTTTGGGGTGTGTATGCTGATTAAGCTGGCCGGAATGGAAAATGGCGTATCAAAGTTGGGCAAACACCGAAACACGTGACAATTTGAATAAATTGTTTCATTTGTGATTTGCTCATTAGTCGCCAACTGCGACTCGATCTTCGGCGAAATGAGTTGAATGTTTATCAAATATGACATCAAGGGTAGCCATTAAGATTGCCAAACATCTTAATCTTACGTGACATATAGCAACCTTGGAAGTCTGATGGCAATATTAAGTCATTAGATTTGTTTCGCAATTTTCATCTAAGCTTAATATTTAATACAAAGAATATGGGGAGTTCCCGAAACTCCCAGGAATTTTTGAAGTCATCCAATAGAAAAAGTCCTGACTAGGACAAGATTTTATGTCTGTTATTGTTATTGGAGCTGCGTTGAAGATCAGCAGAGAAGACGCGAACAAAGAAGTCGTTCTTACATAGTAATGACACTAAACAGAGTAGTAGCAGATATTCGACACAATGAGGTCAGAAATTCAAGTAATCGTTCATGTAGAGAAGTCTAAAATGTTTGCCAGATAAGTCACTAATATATCATAACGATTATGCTCCTCAATTTGCCAAAAACTTCTTGTGTAATTAGAAGATGTGAACTTCTATTTCACTTAATGATTCTGACCAATGTCTGATGCTCTTATATCAATGTTCGAAAGAATGGAAATAGTTATAACTTCCGATGGACGATACTCTTACACAACGTAACACAACATAGGTAACCAAACCCTGGGAACTCTACAGAGGACCTCATCAGATTCAAAAATTCTGTTTCATCTCAGAAGTAAATGAAACATTAAACTTCTGCTTCCAAATGCGGGTTCCATCATTGCAGTTAATATTAATCGTTATTGATATAGAAATTTAACCAAACCCATAAAAAAAAACACACAAACCCCGAATAAAATAGAGCACACCAATGAGCGATTGTTTCGATGTGTCGATGCGATTCTGTCCCGTGGCAAAACGGCGGTCCCACGATAACGGTTGATAGTCGCCGCCGTTCAATTTATTTGCCAGCATAATTTCATGGACATGGTTCGGTTCGGTGCTTTTTTTTTTGTTGTTGTTGTTTGGCCTCTGCTGATTGTGTGGCAACCCTCGCCGTTCGATAGGTCCCAATCAATACGGGGGAAAAGAGGTACAAAAAGGAAGGCTTCCACCTTCTGGTACATATCTCGTTCGGCAAACGTTGTCGCTTTTCGCTTGCCCAAAATTCGCACGCTTGAGTTTTTGTTTCTCCGGGCTCCATGTTGAGCTTCAGTTTGGGCTGCAAGCAGCCATGGCCGATTAAATCATGTACGGTCGTACGGATGGTAACGGCAGATTATTGTGATGGAAAGAATCCAAAGATGCACACGAATTGGATGCTGCAAAGAGTGAGAACTTTATAATTAATTTAATAATTTATTTAAGAATTCAGATATGAATTTACGTTTGCAGAGGATCTCTCTCTTTGTGTTCAACATTTTTATAAACTTAAAAAAAAACACAAATTTCTTTCTAATATAAAATGTACCTCTCAGATTATGACGACTTCCTTTCCCAATCGAATGAATTGCGTTCCGTTCAATATATGCGATTTTTGGTGCTTTTATTTCACGCTTTACGCAAACCTTAAGTTTTGACCAGTTTTTCGCCAGCTCTTTATGTTGCTATGGTCGTACGATTCAAGGTTAATTTATTCATAAACACTGTTTTTTGTTGGTTGTTTCTTCTGCTGCACCTTTTGGCAGGATCTTCCCTCTCCGGTACGTCCTTCTCTCTCTCTCTCTTTCACATTGTGCGATATTCAATTTAAAATTTTTAAGTTTCGTCGCACGATTCACGCAACATGGCCAAGCAAAAAAAAAAAAAGAATCGAAAACTAACACGCAACAAGTCCGGGGAGGTTTGATTTTGGTCTTTGGTCGTATTGTAGACGGTGAAAACAAAATGAAATGAATTTTTCAAAAACGGCGTCCACAATGCCGGTTGCCGAAAACTGTGGATAAAAACAAAAGTAAACCCCGGCACAGCAATAGGCAACGAAACGCAACGCGAAAAATCCACACCTAAAGTCCACATGGGCCAGACATTCGGTTGGGTATATGTGAATGGGTTTTGCCATGGTTTCTTTCACCCGATAAGATAGTGCCGGACACGGGGTGCCTGGTTCCGATAGGAGGGTGCTCAGTACCAGGGCGGAGGAAGGGAGAGGACTCAGTTTTATGTCGTGGGTAAACGATCGGACGGGAGATGAAACACGGTCCAAAGTGAATTTGCCAATACGAATCGTTCGATTTTCGGATAGGGAGGACGGTATTCGTTTTGCAGTGCAAAGTCACGTAACCGACGCGGCGTGTGCGTTCCTGTGGCAGAAGGTCTAGACATTGTGAGGAACCTCCAGAAGTCTGAAAGGACTAAGACATACGACCAATAGGAGGACGGTGGATTTTGCTCGGCATATTCATAGTTTAATGAGGGGCAACAAAGAAAAAAACCTATCCACTAACGGTGCTGGTAATGGTCCTCGACGAGATCCACTCACGGACCTCCAAAAAAAAATTATAGGGGCTCAGACCGGTGCGACCTGAACCTCTGGTCCTCTGGTTTGAATGAGGGGGCCACATCGAATATTTGTGTTAACCCTCGGACGCAACGTTACCTGGTACGGTTTTGATCTACGAGCCTAATCTATAAATATAATGGTCAGTTGCCGTGCGCAGGACACTCCACACAGACACAAGGCTGACCCGATCCATGCGCAATAAATTTTGAACGTTTCATCTTTTGAACCTCGCAGACTACACAGGCAGCATGATTGTTATTAGGCATAGAAACAATCGGTATGGTGCGCAGTGTCCTCCCCACCGTGTCCAGCCATTCGTCTCCGCCTGTACGCCAACACCCAACTCCAACAGTTTGCGCCGGCGCTTTTACGTTTCTGGCGGGCGTTATTTAATTTCTGTGTGTCTTGTTTTTTCTTCATTACACTCGAAGGCTACAGTTGAAGTTTCGCCGTGTCTCGCAGTACTTTGCGTACTGGCGGTGGTGCAAGCAGACAACGGTCACTGCTGAAGATGCCTGTCGATTGGCTGAAGGTGGATGGGTTTTCACTTTCCAGCAGCGTTCGGATTGCGAAGGGCGCACGCAGTGTGAGGATACCGTGGCGTGGCGCGTTCAGCAGCGGCTACGTGATATTGGTCGAGGGTCAAACGGGCTGGCCAACGGAAGAAGTTTTCTTGACGCCGGCGGAAAGGTGTTTTCGTTTGGATGCGATATGAAATTTCGTTATGCTGAGAACCGGGTCAAGAACGAGGCGGCATTGTGGCATTGAAAACTGCACCCAGTTGGTTCATCTTCACCCGGTGGCTAATGGTGGATTTCTCTTGGTGGATAACAAGAAAAAAAACGGTGTTTTGCATGTTTGAGATTAATTTTGTTTCATATTTAAATGCAACTGTTTCTGAGTGCGGGACAGGGATAATTGTTTTTTTTTTAATATTAAAAGTCACATTGATAAAAAACAAAGAGATCATTGTACCGAATGGCCAATGATGATAAGTATCTTATCATTGCTCAATAGATATTGCCTTGGAAACACAACTTGGAAAAAATATATTATCAAATTATGTTTATTATAATGTATGTGTATTGCTGATAGACTGATAACAGATACGAAATATAATTTCAATTGACTATTTTTGGCTACAGTTTCTTACCTGCTGAAAGGGAAACAATATTGTTAGAATTAGATATCGTGCTTGTCATGTGAAGATCGGCGTCGTTACCAGTTTGCACTGAGCGACTTCATCCTATCTATCGTAAGCACCTACTTTTTCCAAACATTCCAACAAGTATTCCAAGTCGAAAAAATTTTAGACATTCTCTTTCACAATTGTATGTTGACTTTATCTTTTTATTGGAAAAACAGTGCTGTTTGAATAGGTCCAAAAACATGGTAATTTTGAAGATCGCTGTCTGGAAATTACGAGCAATGCAGTTAGCCTTCAAGATACTTATGTATAAAGTAAAATGTACAATGTTATCGTTTCCTTTGCAATGAAGGTTAATCAGCTCATAATATACGACGTACGCGTTGGTCCCACCAAAAGTTTAATAAGTGTTAACTTATCGATTCCAAGAAATCCTATTTGTACTTACTGAATGGCTGTTCGTAGAGGCCAAAACGAATTACAATTCACACGACATTCAAATTTCTGGCTATTGTCTTATTTTGGAGTTAGGTCAACATCTGCTTTATGTACAAGATTTAATTCCATTTAGTCCGATTCGCTATCCTATAAAGACGTTTATTAATTTCCTCCAATTTGTTCGATTTTAAGCAATATTTTTTGATCAGTTTTAGCTCCTAATAATGATAAAGTTGAACCTTTTCATTCTTAAATGGTTTGAAAATACTTTGAAAATGTGATAAATATTCAACTTCGATGACCAACAGCACGGTAGCTACATACAGGAACACTGATTGTGATACTCCCAGGAACTCCCAGGAGAGACACACCGGTCAGTATGGCTGTAACGTCAGCTAGCGCGCAGTGTTTCATCATTCAATCTGGCTGCCCGCTGGTGAGCCATTCCAGTAGTGGTCCTGTCGATCCGGGGCTGTTGACATGTTATTAATGAATTGAATGGTTGAATCCCCACCGGTCGGTGGCAGTCTTTGGAAACCTGTTCCATTCTTGCGCTGACGCATCGGTAAATACTCACCGGATAGTTTCAGCAAAAAACATACTAAAAAAAACAGAAGGAATAAAACCAAAAACGATTCACGCAGTTATTCCTACCCTTCCTTCCCACCTCCCGCACCAAGGAAGGGTAAACTGTGGAACGATCGAACAAATGTGGAAACAATCCACAAATGAGGAAAAAAATCGAGTCAAACGCAGCAATAACAACTGCTTAAAATAAATAACGCGACAAGCGACGTCGCAAATGCTAACTTGTTTACGTTCGTAAATTGTACACACAAAAACAGACAAACCAAGAAAAAACAGCAGGGCCAGCGGGAGAAGATACAACCCGACGAGCACCAAAGCGAGTGGCGAACGGTGAAGAGAAGTCGGTGGTGCGCCAGCAAACGACGTCCAAGAACCCAGCAGGCAGAAATTGCCAAAACGTGCCACCGGATGGTAAGGCGGAGGTCGCCAACGGGAGGTCGCCCATCCGAGGCACAAGCACAAAAGCACCGGTTAAGTAAACCGATCTTTTTGTTTTTTGCTAGCCCAAAACCGGTCTTGGTCCAGTGGCGATTTTGGGGGAACCTCCAGGATCCAGTTTTGCTGCCATACCATCGCCAGTGCGTGGAGTGATCCTTTATTTAGGGAGGTGAAGGAGGGAGTAGGATGCAGGGGGAAAGGGACAGACCAGGGCCCGGTTTTCGTTGGATCGCAGTTTAAGGTTTTGTTACCGAAGAGCCTTTATATTTTTTTGGATATTATTCGATCGCATGATTTGTCGACACCGTATGTGTATGCCTGCCAGGACGCACGAAGAAGACGCAGCATACCGAGTTGGAATGGTTGGCTTTGCACAAAAAGTTTTTGATGCCGGAGAGAAAGAACGTTGGCAAAATTAAAACAAAGCCCTCCTGCCCTCATCCTTGTCCTTCTCTGCCCCCTCTCATCGCAAAAATTGGATGGAAATGGTTTCATTCTCTTGCTCCCGACCAAGCAGGACCATTCGTTGCCATTTTATGCCTGCAAACGGGATGTGTCCATGCAGGGTTGTATGGCAAAACGGTGATTTTCGTCCGATACCCTGTGGTCCGCTGCTGGATGCTGGAACCAAAGTGGAACTGAAAGACAGGTTCGCAAGAACAGGATTGTTGTGTCTCCAAAACTGGAGAAAGGACAACATACGGACAGGACGATGACATTCCATTCAGGGAATTGTCCACTGGGGAGCATGTTTTTTGGCTTGTTTTTGTTTCTTCGCTACGTATAGTACGATGCTGTCTCACCGTACAACTCCAAAAAGGACAATGATTCGGTTCGTTATTCAACGGTTGTGAATTCGCGAACAACCGCTCCATTCCGCCCGTTCGTCGATCGAACGACTCCTCGGCAAACCTTGGATCGCTTCGGCAAAACGTTTTTTCGCTGCAACGACACATCGTAACGAACCTCCGATAAGTGGAACCATTGAAAAGTGCATCTCGAGCGGCTATCGTCGTCCACCAGGCGAGGGGTCAGTCTGTTTCCGGACACGTGTGGCGTGAGAGGGGCGAACGAAATTGAAGCAACAATGTGTCGATCCATCACTTAAACCGCAACCGCATTGCCAGCAGGCACCGCCTGATTACGGCACGGTGTGGACGATAATGTTGATGAAGATGATGCAACCTGGCGGACGACGGGACTTATAATGGAACCGCCCCGGACACCGAAATTTCCTATCGCTCGCGGGCTGCTGGGTACGATCAATTTTGCAACCTTGAGAATGCAAAAAAAAAGGGAGGCGGACAACCAAAAAACATGGAAGACCAAAACAATCTTTCTGGTGCAGCTTGGATGGAAAGATTAATGAAACAAAAAGTTATGGAAAAACGTAATACAAACAACAAAACTCCAACTACGCCACAAGGAAATGATCAAAGACAAAACAAAAAAGGTGAGTTAAAAATTTCGGCCGTTGGTGAATTTTTCGGAGTGAGCAAAATATGTTGGTAACGGTTCCACTGCGTATGGCAAGCGTCCTGTTATGAAAAGATTGTTGCTTTGCTTTTAATGTTAGAGAATTTGAGAATACAACGTAAGCGAAATAATACAGCCATAAATATTTGTTTTAATCGAATTATTGGTTGAAATATGTGAAGGTTGAATATCATCTTCCACCGTGCGTTGGTATGGTGCTTAATGAATCTTTTGAGAAGAGTCATTCATAGGAATTATGAGTCGACGCTTTAAAAATGGATGAATTTTCTAACATTAATTAAAATCTGAGATAGAGAGAGAGGGTGTTTCCTGATCCATTAGGAATTCATTTGCTTTCAGAAATTCACACAGCTGTTGAGATTGCGAATCGTGAAAGATCCAGGAATCTTCATTATAGCGATTCAGAGTCATTCTGATGTCTCCAACAGTACGACGAACATTAGAACATAAACTTCAAACCATCTCAATTATGAGTTTAACACCTCACACGTCATTAGTGCTTTGATAGTCACTACTAAGAATTTAATCACTCATGAACTCACTGACGAATTAAGTAACTCAGCTAAGATTTCCATTTATTCATTATAGGAACTCTTTCTGGAGATTTCGATTCTCTCTCTCTCTCTCTCTCTCTCTCTCTCTCTTCTCTTTCTCTCACTCTCTTTTTCTCTCTCCCTTCCTCTCTCACGATAAATTTCACTTCACTCATCACTAGAACATTCAGCAAAGCAAAGCTCTCCAGCACTGAAGATGAAGTTCCAAGTAATTTAGAAGTAATATTTAAAATAATTAAATAATTTGTCTTCAATTAAAACCAATTGAATTATTAAAATTTATCCTTAAATCATAACAGAAAAATCATTTAAATATTAGTAATTTCTCCGTATTTGTAAGATAAACTTTTATCGCCTTGACTATGAGCAGATTTAAATCTCAACTAATAAATGTGTTTACTTTTTGTTCATATTTTGTATTTGTACAAAACATAACAATTCTATTAATAGTGTCGTTGGTAAGGAAATAATGGATGGAGATGCCTTAACTTTAGATTGGGGATTGACACTGTCAATTGCTCATAGCTTTGTACAAGAGACAAATACTTACTATTCATTTGCTGTATTATTTCTATAAGAAAATACGCAAACTTAAAAAAATGTACTCATGTAATCTTGTATTATGCGTCAAAAAAGCTTCACTTCTCTTTGCAATTACTTTGGCACCTTAGTGTTAGTGATGGCAAATCTTTTTGCATACTAACTTCCACGGGCACAGAAGCGAAGTTGCACATCAACAGTACGCCGGGGCAGCACCGTCAGATGCGGATGTTGGGCTGAATATGTCAGAAGTTATCACCCGCTGCCCGGATGATGGGCGATAACGTTCGCTGTTGTACGCCGTTGTTTTACCATTGACGCAGACGTGCAGTGAACGTTTTTTTGGTTTGTCAACAAACCGTCAAGTATGGCGGGCCGCCGGGTTGGTGTACACCCGGGGCACGGGCAAATATTGTTCGCACAAGCTAGAACCTTTGAAGTGATTCCGCGGTCCCGGGCGCACTATCAATCTAAGTGGTATTGCATGCATAAAGATGCGATTAGGTTCAATTCCGGGTGCATGTAATATTGAGGTGCCTTTGTGTTTTAAGTGCAGAATTATTTTCTTTCAAATTTTATTAAAATAATTCATTATTTCATTTACTTCATGCTTATTGTTAAGTTAAGCTTGTTTGGCGAAAGAAAATATTTATTTAATAAGTTTGACTATCACAAAGGAAAACTCTCCCATAGTCTTAATCCATCTGATGTTTAATAATTCACCTTCTTTTTACCATGCTTTTAGTTTAAACCAGCGCCGATAAGGCAACTGTTTTTTACGGCAGATAATCTTTGACTTGTGCGGGATGTTTCGAGTTAGATCGAATCCTTCTCCTGCTGCAGCGTGAAATCGTCTAAACGTAATCTACAAAAACCACTTTCGATTATGGCGATGTTCCAGTTTGTTTTTTTATGGAAGGCACTCGAAATAGAGACTCAACAGAAATAGATGGTACTACATCAACAACCACGTTGCACTAATAAGGTACATTGGTGCGGTAGTTAACTGTGATAAGATGATAAGAGTCTTAGCAAGGATTCCACTAAGAAAAGAGCATCTAATCGAGTTTTTTTTTTCACTTTGAAGTAGAAGTTAAGAAGTTTAAAAATTTAAGATTAGACATTAAAGCAAATCCATCCACAAGCAGGAGTTTAGTATATAAAATACTATCTTTACATTTTAAAGTACCATTCAATTCTTTTACACCTATGGCGCTCATTTAAAGGATAAAAATTCACAATAAAAATCTGAAAATTAAATATGCTGCAATTTGGATATTGGCGGCAGTAAAACCACTTCGCAGAAAAGGTTCCCAAAATTCGCCTTCAACTTCGAACGGCCAAGTCAGCAGACAATGGTTGGAATACATTATCGGGCGGAGAGAAAAAAAAAGGTTATTTTGTGCCGCCTTCGAACGATCGTCCCGTTCGTCACGATCGGGCGTCCTGCCGTAGAGAGCACCATCCGGTGTTAAAGGATTGCCTTTATGAGCGACAGAGCGTCGGGTGCTGTGGAGGCATCTGAACGAGAGGAATTGTTGCATAATTTTGGTCCTCGTTTTTTTTCCCCCCTGCACATAATTACTATAATTGAGGCTTACTGTGAGGCTGCGAGGCTAGTAGTTGGCACGGATGCGATCGAGGGCCGTCCGGTTTGGGCTGCGTGGTATGTGGAGTGTTTTGCAACGTTCCTGTTTGTTTGATGCGACCTGCTGTGGCTCTTTTTTCAGAGGAAGACCATACAAAATAAAAGCTAGTTGCTTAATGACGGTCATGCCGTCCCTCTTGGGGTGTTTTTAATCGAGTTTTAAAGCACGCGTTTTGTAAATATTGATTAAGCTGAGATTAAGCTTATTTGAGTACGTGTTACAGCTTACTTAGCATCGTATGACTTATTAAGCTACTCAAGACTACTTATTTTATGGAATAGTCATATTTAAGAGAATTTTCAATGGAACAATGGTACATATACGAGTTTTATTCTCTGTTCAATATTATTTTGCTGCTCCATTAACGTTCTATTGGTGTAAATAGACCAATTTAGAATAATTTTCCTCACATGCTCCTAATATAATTGACATCATTGACACAGCCCCCCAAAGGGATGACCAATCCCTATCCGGTGGTGCTTGTTTTGACTGACTCATCAAACAATTGAAGGCGAAACATTTAGCGAATACTTTTGACGTATATACACACACACACACGCACAGGAATACACCACTCATTCAGCGTGACGCAGCACGATCAATTTAAAAGAGCTTTATTATGCTTTAGGGAGGCAAGAGCAAAAAAAAAAGCAAAAGGGTTCGTCTTGCTGGGGGCCGATCCTATCGGTTCGCCTGCTTAAAATGGGGAGAGCCTAGCCAGCCACGTTTATGATGGCACCGGCACGGAATGAGCCATTTCGGAAGGTTAATTGATTCGCTTGGACGGTTTGGCGATGGTTTTAGACTAGCCAGCTTTTGCACTCGTGTTCGACAAGCACATTGCGTACGGCTGTTTTTTTTTCTCTTCTTTTCTTGGCAGATCTTCTGCTCCTGCCGGTCTACATCAACCACCGATAAACACGAACTTAAACATAAAAATTGTTCTCATCTTGTGAGTGTTTTTTTTTTGGTTCCCCATGGATGTTTGAGGCAGTAAGGCAACAACAAGCAGGAACAAAAACGACAACATACTCATTATCGAGCACCACACAAAATGGCGCGACAGTGTGGGAAGAGTTATGCGCCCGAACCGAACCGGAGATGGAGGAAATTATTACCAAAAAATGCAAATACCGCACCAAAAGCCGATCCTCGCGAGCGAACAGACGATGACGACAGCGACAAACGTCTGTCGCGGTACGTTGATGATTGCGATGCTGTAAACCGTCATCTTTTCGGCAGCAGCAGCAGCGCTAAGAGCCCGACAACAAGTCTGGTGACTGGTTTTATGAATGTTTTTAATTTAGATAAGCAGTACGATCGTTTCGGATCGCGTTCCCCCGGCATGATCGCTCGGCGCTTCCCCGGGTCCTTCCCTTCTTGAAGTCGGTTCCGTCCCCGAGTGGTTTTCCGCGGGGGTTTTTTTTTAAAATGTTTTTCGGGTTGTTTTTTGCTCTCGTGCAAGGAAACGATTGGGGGTATGCGCGAATGCGTCTTTCCACAACATGAAATGTTATCTTTTTCCACTCAATTATGCCACAGCGTTCGGCACTGTTTAAATGCTGTTATGGACCGTCGGACCATTTTTGGCAGGAAAAAAGAAGGCAGAAAAGGACGGAAAAAACGAGAGAGAGAGAGAGAGAGAGAGAGAGAAAGAGAGAGAAAGAGAGACACGAAACCGGTCACTGGCGAGAAGTGCTGCAAAAAAACTGGTTCCTTTTACGAGCTAAAGGACGTTTCGTGACATGGGCCAAAAAGCAGCCTGTGGACCGGAGTAGGAGACACACATATGCTGCTCCCGTATCGTGGCCAGAGTGCAGATGGAGTGTCATTGATGATAAACAGACATGGTTTGTGCAGTTTTTTTTCGCATGCTCTTCGCTTGAAACATATGGTCCCAGCGCTGGGGACTCGCTGTCCGGGTACGCTTATCATGTTTTTTCATCTGCTCGGAATGGTTCTCGCCCTTTTGGGATGGGATGTCGTTGCATAATGAACCAACGGGGGTGAAATGTTGTGACTACCGTGAAGTGCAACCAAGTGCAATAAATTGGCCAAGCTCGGGGTACGGGGGCACCAGGCAATCAGTTTTGTTTTTCGTTAATAATTGTATTTTAAAATATATTTTTATTTGCTTCTGAAGGGTTGCATAGAGCGAAATGTTTTCATGAGTGTATATTTATCTTTTTAAAATACTTATTGTTTGAATTAATAATTTAAGAACAATTTGTTGATCTCTCTTTTGCATTATTGTGATAATGAGTTTGCCGAGTCGCTAATCAAATAAAGAAGCAAAAAAGGAAAAAAGCACAAATAAAAGGACATAAATCTTAAATGTCGAGCAACTAAGCGCCTAAGCATCAATTGTATCTATCTGCCGTATCGATTATGTCCGATAAGATCGATTGGATTGAAACGGAGCGCGTCCCAATGTAATGTGAGCCATCAGACAATTTTCCCCCCTAGCCTGTTCTACATAAAATATGCACCCAATAAACTCCGAATGGCCGAGAAGGAAACAAAGACGGTTCCTCATTTTTGGTTTTTTAATTTTTTTAAAACCCCCGAGCGGTAACGTATCGACGACCCAAAATGGGAGCAGGAACGAATAAGCGCTGATGAAGAGATCTTCAAATATTATTCATGTCCTTGTAAAATCATTCGAAACGATCCATTAACCTGCGATCGTACGGTCCTCAGTCAATTTAATCCTTTTTTTTTGTTACTTATGTGCTGTTGTTATTCTGCTTCAGTGGACGGACGGGTTCTTTCCTCCGTTTGAACCCCTGAACGTACTCCTTCGCGAAGGAGGAGCTTCATCATGCGATGGTATCCTCGTTCGATGCTAGCGATGTCCTCACTGAACACAAAACTCCGACGGGTGGAAAAAAAAACCGGTTGTTGCTGGTCGTGGCATGTTTAGGCTTTTATCGAGCGTTGAAATCTTTCGTAATTAGGAAAACGAACGAAAAATGATGCCCCGAAAATCGGTGGTATGATGGCGAACCCTGTGCTGGTTGAAAATGAGCTTTTTACGCAAAAGGATAGGTAAAGGATGGAGAATAAAACGAGAGAAGGAGAGAAAGACTGAGCGAGAGACAGAATGAGTAAAGTAAATAAACAAATAAGGCCAATGGAAAAAAATCTTCCTCGATCTAAGTGAGGAAGGATGTTTTTTTTGGTTGATTGGTGGGTCAAAATCCACTCCAAGATCATTTAACGTTGAAGAAGGAAAAAAAAAACACACACACACACACTCACACACATATGAAATCAAATATCTTCAAGGAGCTGCTAACGCAGGAAGCGATAGCTAGGGTTAAGTTTTCTGTACGAGACGAAGCAGCAATGACAGACGAAAAAAAACTCCCTGTTTAAAATATTGAGTAAAATAATATTAGGGGTCGTAATGTCGAAATCTCGTCCCGAAGAAGTCCCACGAGAAAGGGTCCCCGGGACGAGTTTGCCCTTAGCGGATCGTTTCCACTGCCCTGCACTGCTTTATCCTCGTCACGTTCGGTAATCGGAGATGGATGGATAATGAATTTGTTGGAAGCGAAAGACGAGAGAGAGAGAGGATTTGAACGCAAACTTGAAAGGAGGAACAGGAAAGAAAAACACTGAAAATACGAATAAAAAACATGCAGCGAAACACACACAAAAAGTTGCATGAGTTGTGGGTGAAGTAGGTGGAGAAGTGTGGTGGGACACAAGGGAGAAAAAACGAACCCCTGGAAGGACCTGAACAGGTCCTCGAGATCACTCGATCGATGGGGTTTTAGATTTATTTTTCGATTTGTGTGTGTGTGTGTGTGTTTTTGTGTTAGTGTGTGTGTATGTGTGGAAGGAGCTAAAGGAATGGTTCCGCTTCGAAACACTTGACGTGTTGCGAAGGGATTTTCGGTGATTTAAACGAAAACCCAAGACACAAAGATCACCAGCAAAGATGCGAAGGAACGAAACGGGGGAAAAACAAAAAAAACACAAAACGTAGGAAAATAGACAGTGCGTTTAGGATGTAAGGTTGTTTGGTCCCTTCGATATGGGTACTGGTAAGTGTTTTTTTTTTTGTATGAGGTTTGTCGTACCGTACTCTACTACCCATCGATGCACTTGCACACTCCACGGTGTCGCGTTCGTGGCTGTTGTTCCGCGTATTTGTAATCATTTCTTTAGCGATTATTTACGACCGCACGAATTACCCGGCAGACAAGTGGTCGCAAGCCCACTGGAGCATTCGTTTTTCTTTCTCCCTTCTGAAGGGCTGTATTCACTTTGCAAGCTTCGGTTTTACCTAATCTTTGTCTGGATGCTGCGGAAATTTACGATGCCATGAGATAGCGCTGCTTGTTTGTTGAGCGATTATCGCTCGCCTTTTGGACCTTAGGTTGGTATCATATGGTTCGTTTCATATTTATCAATAAATTAGTTAAATGTGAGTGTTGGCTTACGGAGCGGAGTGATTATCAGGACAAGTGAGAGATTTTTTGTTTCGTTCGTTTTTTCACAGAATTTTTTTTTTTTGGGATTACGATGTGATTTACACATGTAAACGGAACCTTCCTACTGGGGAGATGTATGATACAGTGTAAGAAGCGTGTTTTATATTTCTAGAATGGAAAATTAATTGGTGGATCGATTGTAAAACATGTAGCCTGTTGACGTTTACTAGTAAATCATAATTTTATAGCAATTTTGACATATTTATAGCTCAAAATGTTTTCCATATTTTGAAATATTTCAACATAAACTTTTATGGTGCTACACAGGGTTTCTAAGATGAAATAGTACATTTTACCAACGGATTCTAGATTTCTTTCAAGATGAAGTGGAACAAGTGAAGGAAGATCTGGAATTTAAATTCGTTTCTCGAACTTTTACAAGTTAAAATCGATTTTTTTCAAAGCTTTGTCGCAGATGAAAAATGACAGATTGTTTTTGTTTAGACAGCTTTTTATAGAACTTCGTAATTTTAGGATCATTTGGTATACTTTAATACAGAGTTTTAGCGTAACATAATGTATCAACAAGTTTTTTTTGGTTTTCATTGATTATTTCTTTTTTTTAAATACAAATTGTTAAAAAACTTAAAAAGAAATAAAAGTTTTGTAAATAATGTTTTAACAAAATAATTTTGAACTAGTTTTGAATCAAATGATCTTCTTGTTAGAGTAATATTGCTAGAAGAAAAAGAATGTTTCTTCACTTTTTTTCTAATTGCTTGGAGCTGCTTTTGTCGACAGATTTACCTCTGCATCTACTCGGTACCTTCTACAACCGATCATTATAGCCAGGAAAAGGGTACTACTACCAAATTTGTAGATAATCTACCGGTTTTTTTTGTACCGTCTCGTACAAACCTTCCTAGACACCCACGTGCATGTATGTTGTCAATCGTTTCTGCTGCACAGACCAACGTTGAACGATCACTCGCCGATTCGATCCATCGCCGGCCCATAACGCCAGCCGGCCGCGTACGCGTTGATTAACACCGCTGAAATGATCATATTAATTACTGGACCTGTTCGAGTGCGCAATCCACCCAATCGCTCGCTGAGCCGGTTTGCGCCTTAAAGTCACGATCGCGGAAGCCTTTTGCGCCGTCGCACCGGTGCGAGCTCGATCGTAGATAAGTCACTCATGGAACAGGTCCAAGATTGCCGACTGGCTCGTGAGGTTCGTACGAGGTGTGTGTGTGTGTGTGTGTGTGTGTGTGTGTGTGTGTGTGTGTGTGTATATTTTGTTTTTCTCTTCTTCAACAGAGCCCACCGGTTCCGCTTCTCCCCGGCGAGATCCTAACTAAAGTCGTGTAACATAAGGTGTATGGTGTGGTTTGATGTTTGCTTTCGGTTTAGACCGAACTAAGGTTGTACTAAGGTTTAGACTAACGGTTTTCGGGACGAATGATCAAGAGATTTGGAAGGTTGACAGAGATCACAACTGTTTCGACCACCTATAACTCAGCCGCTTAATGAATTGCTTTGCTGGACACACTCAAGCCATGCATCATTGCTACAGTAAGAAAAATACCATTAATGCTTTGGAACAGCAATCGCAAGGGTAAATGTATGGAAAGCAACATCATACTTCAATCAAACTGTACTGTTCGGCAAAAACTTACCCCAGAAGTGGTCGAATCGTGCAGCTGGACAATGCATAGACCCGTTTTTACAGAAAATAGTCACCGGTCGTAGGTTTCCTTCCAAACTACAACTAACCATTCGTCTGGAAACAACAAGTTTTGCAGCTGCGTTTGCTAGGTCTATAATTTTGCAGCCATGTTTCTCCTTTCGCTCAGGGGACAATGCGGGTGCCTGTGGTGTCTAATTTTGTGGATCAAAGTTTGTTTCTTCCTCCGATCGGATAAATAATCAAAAAAATGGTTGCGCTTGTTCTGAACGCAGTGATCGCTACGAGCTGAGTCTAAGCTCAGTGGGATTTGGAATTATGTTTACCGCTTGGGAATAGAAATTCTGGTTTGTTATTTTTTGCCGTACCAGTCCGCCGACGTTATGCATATGCCGTTGTCCAGCTGTCCAGCTGCCCGTGGGTCCCCATGTGTGCCTCCTTCAGCTTGTAACATTGCGTTCGTTGTACAAGGCGCAAATCAAGCTTACAGATTGTGGCTCGATTGAATCGATGGTGGCGCACCGCTTGAATGCACTTCTGCTGCAGCAAACAGCATCGCCCGGCGAACCAGTCGTGTTACGGGCACTCTGCGGTGCATTGGGCTATTTCCTGCCCGTACATGCAACATGCAACTCCCGGTGGGTGCCATTACGTTTCGCAAAAAAAAAGCGAAAGTGTAACTGCATATGCGTTTTTAGGTTCAGCAATTTATGGGCCAGCCAGTTTATTTATAACGCCCGCTTTGCCACGCACGGGGCCACCGCACATATTGGCACCGCTGGAATCGGTAATGGGTTTCCTGTTTCGTGTCACCGGGTNAAAAAAAAGCGAAAGTGTAACTGCATATGCGTTTTTAGGTTCAGCAATTTATGGGCCAGCCAGTTTATTTATAACGCCCGCTTTGCCACGCACGGGGCCACCGCACATATTGGCACCGCTGGAATCGGTAATGGGTTTCCTGTTTCGTGTCACCGGGTAGGTTAAACGAAGTTGTTGTTGTTTTTTTCTTAGATCTATTTTTATTAGCTTTTAGGTGTGTTTCCTACATAATCGAAAGCATAACATGATCCATGAACGATCGCATTATTTTACATTTTTTGTTAGCGTAATGCGAGCTGCAAAATGGGAAGTAAAGCTGAACGTTTTCAATATAATCATACCATTAATCACTGATTACAAAACCGTTTCAACTGGGCAATGCATTAAGTAATGCAAAACGAATGGACTTAAAGAACTGTATACCTTTAAGGCCAATGTTTTGTGCCAAAACTTAATTATAACTTGACTGTGCTTGTACGTGTCTTCTATTGTTTCTGTCGGCTCAATGGTCTAGGGGTATGATTCTCGCTTTGGGTGCGAGAGGTCCCGGGTTCAAATCCCGGTTGAGCCCTCGATATTTTATAGCAAAGGAAGAGTTGTTGTTATAGAGGACACTTTTCTTTATAGTGAATGGTATCACCCATTGTTGTCTGCGTTTGTGTGTGTCTTCTATTGTTTCTGTAGGCTCAATGGTCTAGGGGTATGATTCTCGCTTTGGGTGCGAGAGGTCCCGGGTTCAAATCCCGGTTGAGCCCTCGATATTTTATAGCAAAGGAAGAGTTGTTGTTACAGAGGTCATTTTTCTTTATAGTGAATGGTATCACCCATTGTTGTCTGCGTTTGTGTGTGTTTTCTATTGTTTCTGTAGGCTCAATGGTCTAGGGGTATGATTCTCGCTTTGGGTGCGAGAGGTCCCGGGTTCAAATCCCGGTTGAGCCCGGCGTATTTTGTTTGTTCCATCGACCATTTAACACCATTTACCCATTTAACTGATTTAACACCAGCGTGATTATAATTGATCAAATATGGAAAATGCTATTTATAATCCGTTTCGGCCTGGTTAAATTTCATACATGGAATGATAATATAATAGTACGAATATAACTGAAAAATCATGTAATTTTTCATTGATGCAAAAGTATTCGAGTGTGAGAATTAGCTTGCCAATCATTTTGTCAGAATTAATCACGATTTGTTGTGGAAAAGTGTTCATGATTTTCCAGCTTTCAATGTCTGCAACGAAGATCGACAGACACGAAACTGCCATAAAATGTCGTACAAAAAAAAAGACACACACAAATCTATCCTTCTTCTTTGTTGTATTTTCTGCTTTGTGGGGGACACTCGTCTGCCGAACGGGCGGCAAATATGTCCCTCCATGAGCTGTCAACGCAGTCTTCCGTTTGAGTCCGTCATTCATGAAAACAAGCCGCATCTCGTTTGTCGCATTTGTGTGATCCAATGTACGTGGTGTTTTTTTCGCTCACTCACATCTTCACTTCAAAATGGTTTCGGAATCGCTTCGTGACGCGGTAGGAGAGCTGTTGTATTTATTTTCCATCTTGCTTCGTTTGAAAGGTTGCGATGATGGT